>JANHFM010006805.1:280536-292652 GCA_032468115.1 Grayia smithii
AAGTCTGCTAAAGCTTCCTCTGTCAGGGGTCACTGTCCAATGACAAACATGCCATCAGACGTCATAAAGCCCTGGAAAAGAATTTTGCAAAAGCCCAAAGGCAAGCAGAAGCAGCTGCTGCAGCCTCTGCTATTCAAGCTCCTTGCATGATTACCACTAGGGCCCAGGTGCATGCTGTTCCTACACATTTACCCTGCATTTCTTTAGCCCCTGATGATTTGCAAATTTTGGCTTCCCATCCAGATCCTCCCTCAACCTCATGTAGTGGAGCTTCCTCTGCCTCGGCCACTCCCACGGCTGTGGGTCTTCGCCCTTCTACAGACGACCAACCTCATTTATCTAAAGCTGTTTGCTCCCAAGGCATAGGGGTTGCTCTGGACAGGCGCGGATTTAAACCCTCCAAGCCTGCTTCTCATTCGCCTGCCACCATCCAGGATCATAAAGATATTAGGGAGGCAGACTATTCTGATGTTTCCTCCTGTTCTTCCTCTCCTACTAGTGGTGGGTTTTTTACAGAAGAGGAGGATTTTAATGCACTTAATTTTTCTGAGGATGAGCACCCTCCCCAGAATAGGGCCCCTTCCACGGGGCTCTTCAAGATTGAGACATTCAAGCTCCTATTGCATAAGGCCAAGCAGACTGTGAACATGGGCACTATGCAACAGGCTGAGGGCTCCTCAGTCCTGCAGGATCTGGCGCAATTATTGTTTACGGAGCCTGTTACTGAGCAGGACGCTGTTCCAGCTCCTAAAATGTTTCTAGATATAATCAAGAGACAATGGAACCACCCGGCCTCCATTTCTGCTCCTAGCAGTGCAGACAAAAAGCTATATATGGCGGAAAGTGATTTAGAGGAACTTCTCCACTTGCCCACAGTGGACCCGCCCATGGCAAGCCTGGCCTCTTCCTCGCTCATCCCTTCGGATGCAGCCGATGGCCTGAAGGCCGAGGACAGGAAAGCCGAGCTCTCCTATCATAAGACCCATAATACAGTGGTTTGGGCAATTAAAGCTGCTTCTGCTGCAGCATTCTTTAACCGCGCCACCCTAATCTGGCTCAGACAACTTCAGGCCCATATCTCTCCTGATGATGAGAGATTGCAACAGAACGTTAACAAAATTATTGCTGCCACTGAGTATTCGGCAGACGCAACCTTAAATGCAATCAAAATTTCTTCGAGGGCCCTTGCCTCCAATGTGCTTACTCGCCGTCTAGGATGGCTTTGTAATTGGCAAAGCGACCTACGATCCAAAACTCACTTGTCTGCTGTTCCCTTTCAGGGAGGGTCCCTCTTTGGAGAGGCCTTGGAACCTTTACTTATTGAGGGATGCAACAAAAGGAAGTTCCTCCCCTCCTCGTCTCGCAGATCTGATCGTAGGTCCTATCAACCTTACCGCCAGTCATCTTTTCCTCAACGGGAGTATCACTCACCATCCCCTTCCTTCTCCAGGGGGTTTGCTCACTCAGATAGATTTCAGCACTGCAGTTCCTTTCAGGATAGAGGCCGCTCCTCCCGCTCCGGTCGCTCCTTTTGTGGATCCAGATCTCGTCCCTTTCGACGTTCCAAGTGACTATGTCGGTTCCATCCCCATTGGGGGAAGACTCGCCTCGTTCGCCCACCACTGGCAAGAGCATACATCCAACCTGTGGGCTATTCAGGCCGTCTCTCTAGGCGTCAGCATAGACTTCTAACCAAAACTACCAACCAGGTTCGTATAATGTTCCGTTCGTCACAAGCCTCAAGACAGATCACTGCTGGAAAGGGAGATAAATCACCTTCTCGAGATCAGAGCTATCGAGGTGGTGCCCCCTCAACATCAGGGCAGGGGCTTTTACTCCAAACTCTTCCTTGTAACGAAGAAGTCAGGAGGTCACTGAGCCATTCTAGATCTCAAAAGACTGAACCTCCATGTCAAGTACAGGAGGTTCAAGATGCAGTTTCTGAACAGCATTCTCGCCTCCATCAGACAAGGAAACTTGCTCGCCTCTCGATCTTCGAGAGGCATACTTACACATCCCAATCCGTCCCTCCCACAGAAGATTTCTCCACTTTTGCTTCAATCACCAGCATTATCAATACCGCGCCCTTCCCTTCGGTCTTTCATCCACTCCCCGCATCTTCATGGCTGCGCACCTGCGATCAATTCCCATTCGCACCCAGTTTTATTTAGACGACATTCTAATTCAGTCTTCATCTCTTCAAAGTGCATCCGATGACATAAAACTCACCATCCGTACTCTTCAGGACTTTGGTTTTTCCATAAACCTGGACAAGAGTCATCTAACCCCCACTACCACCATCGAACATCTCGGGGCCAGAATCGATACCAGTTCCTGCAAGGTTTTCCTCTCCGAAGAGAGAATTGCCACCTTACGTGCCACTGTCTGGAAGATTCTGGCCCAGAAATCCTCTCTGATTCTTCTGTTATCCAAACTCCTGGGACAAATGATCTCTTGCTTGGGGATTGGGGATTGTGCCTTGGGCTTCTCTTCATTCCCGACGCCTCCAGTGGCTCCTGCTCCCAAGCCAAAGATCGGCTTCCAGCAACTCCCTCAGATATCTGGCGCTTCCATACTCAGTTCGCTCGTCCCTGAAGTGGTGGAACTCCCCTTCCCTCTGCCAGGGCTGCTTGTTCAAGGAACCGGATCGCAGGGTGTTGACCACGGACACCAGCCTTCATGGCTGGGGAGCCCATCTGGGGAGTCTAGTGGCTCAAGGCCGTTGGTCTGCCAGGGACCTCCGCAATGACATCAATTGGCTCGAGCTCCGTGCAGCTCACCTGGCCCTTCGCAAATTCAGAACACAATTACAGGGGTGTCATGTCCTTCTGTTGATGGACAATGTCACCACCAAGGCTCATGTGAACCAGCGGGGGGGAGGGCGGTCCAGGCTCCTCATGGAGGAGGCCCATTCCCTCTGCCTGTGGGCGGAATTCCATCTCCGCTCCATTCGAGCAGAACATATTTTGGGCCCGGCCAACATCCAGGTGGATTGGCTCAGCAGGCAAACTCTCGACAACACCAAATGGCAGCTGCACTCCAGTTTGTTCCTTCAGCTGACCCAACGCTTTGGACTGCCAGCAGTGGACCTCTTTGCCAGCTCGCTGAATCACCAACTCCCCCATTACTTTGCCAGGTTTCCAACCCCCAGGGCAGAGGAGGTCGATGCCCTCAGGAGTCGCTGGTCTCCAGGCCTCCTTTATGCCTTTCCCCCTCTTTCCCTAATTCCTCGAGTAATCAGGAAGCTGTTGGACGAGCGGGCAGAAATCCTTCTGGTGGCCTCCTACTGGCCCAGACGGGTCTGGTTCGGGGACCTGATGTGCCTGTCAGCGTCTCCTCCTTGGAGGATCCCTCAGGACTCTTTGTCAGGGAGACTCTCCTTTGTCAGGGAGAAATTCTGCACCCGGATCCCAAGTAGTTACATCTAAGCGTGTGGCACTTGAGTTCAAATGCCTGACGGAGGGCGACTATCCGGAGTCAGTGGCGGAAGTCATCGTCACCTCCCACAGACCTTCCACAGCTCGAATTTACCAGGCCACTTGGTCAGCTTTCTGCTCTTGGTGCCGTCCTCTGCAGATTTCGCCAATTCATGCCTCCGTACAGCAAGTTTTGACCTTCCTCAGGGCTGCTCTGGACAAAGGACTGGCGATCAACACTCTCCAACATTAGATGTCTGCTCTGGCTACCGTACTTCCTTCTCCCGGCTATCCTTCGTTATCCGCTCACCCCAAGGTACGCAGGTTCTTCAGGGGTGCCCGTAAACTTAGGCCTGCGGTTATTCACAGGTTTCCATCATGGGACCTAGCCCTTGTCCTACGGCTCTTACCATGGCCCCCTTCGAACTTCTGGACTCCATTAGCCTTCGTCTTCTTACATTCAAAGTTGCATTCCTGGTGGCTATCACCTCTGCGAGGAGGGTCTCCGAACTTGGGGCTCTTTCAATCCAGGAGGACCTATGTGTTTCCTGGCTTCATCAGGTGATTCTTCGTCTGGACCCTACGTTTCTTCCCAAAGTTAACTCACAGGGCCGCAGAATTAGTCCTTCCCCATTTCTGTCCCAAACCGGTTCACCGACTGGAAAAATTGTGGCACACCCTTTACGTCAGATGCGCTCTTAAGCGCTACATTCATCGAACGGCAGACTTTCAGTGAACTGAAGCTCTCTTCGTGTCATTTCAGCCCCACTCCCTTGGCACCAAGGTGTCTTCGTCGACTATCAGCCGCTGGCTTAAGGCGTGTATATCGTTGGCTTATGACTCCCTGCGTAGACTTAGACCGGGCTCGGTCACAGCTCACTCTACCAGGAGCACTGCCACTTCAGCGGCGTGGGCTTCTGAGGCCTCTCTTCTTGACATTTGTAAAGCTGCTGCCTGGAAGTCTCCGTCTTCCTTTATTAAGAATTATAAAATCGACAAGTACACTTTGGCGGATGCCGCCTTCGGCAGACGAGTGCTACAACATGTGATATCTGCTTCGTCTTTGCCTTCCGAGACCACGTCCCTTCCCAGGGATGCATGACTTGGGCATATCCCACTGCTTGAACTCTGTAGCAGCGTGATGGGAAAGGGAACATTGGTCTTACCTGAATGTTCTTTTTCATCACGCTGCATAGGAGTTCAAACCCACCCCGGTTTCAGCTCCATGTTTAGGACTAACCTCTGTTTGACTATTTCAATGTTGTGGTTTTTTTCTGCTGTTTTCGGTTCTTTGTTAATTATCTGGCCTCTCCAGGAAGGAGGATGGGCTTTTATATTCCAAAAACTCAGTCTCTAGCCAATGGATGACAGTTATTACCCACTGCTTGAACTCCTATGCAGCGTGATGAAAAAGAACATTCAGGTAAGACCAATGTTCCCTTCTAAGCAGATTATGATTTTATTGTGGTTCACTAAATTGTTTCTAATTTTTTTTCTTTCACAAAGGTCTTTCTTTAATATTTCAGCAATTTGGCTGTTCATACCTTAGAAGCTGGTATCTGTGTAACTGTCATACTCCTCTCCTTGTAATCTGGCAAGAAACAGTTAATGAAAGAGAATCCAAAAGGTCTAGTTAAGAGGATTTATTAAAAGGTAAATGTTTCAATACTAACTCCAGCAATTGTCCCACTTTCCAATGAGAGTCCTACATACAGACAGTTTTAGGGAAGCAAAAGCAGGAGTTTCTGCATTTTTTCTATGCCTTTCTTTTGTGATGGAGGCATTGGATCCATTTCTTCACTCTAAGGTTAACTCAGTCCTCTTAATGGTGTTAGAAATAACTCTCATTCTAACAGAGATAGGCTTGTGCACTTAAAAGTGACTTTTCTCTTGGCAGCTGGAAAGTAGAAGAGACCTTTGTGTTCTTATGGTGTATGGCCTATTTAGTTGAATGTTTTGTTGACACCCTATTTTACTTTGAGATGCTGAAGTCCCATTTTAAGTACTCTAGTCTATACCAAAATATGAATTGCTTGGTTTGGCTTAGTATATTGTGGCTGATCGACCATGATTTATAAATTAGCATATATAAATTGTTCTTAAGCCTGAGTTGAAACACAATCCATGCTGGAGGATTTGCATTGTACACCACAGATTGCCTCCTAGATTGTACAACATACTGATAAAGACCTCAGTGTTATCAATTAAGGCAGTGACCATCTAGCTGCCCACTCACTTTTCCTCAGATGATATGTGGTTTAAGATTTGCAGAAAGTCTTTATCTAAGGGAGGGGAACCATAAAAACTCTTCTTGCATATTAATGTATGAAAAGACAAGATCTTCAAAGACAAAGGCAGCAACAACAGAAGATGGCCCTGGGTATAATGATTTTTCTCAATTCAGTCAGTCAATTAACAGGTTATCTAACCTCATGAATATAGGGCTTCTTATTTACACAAAACCATCTGCAGCTGTGCCTATATTTCTTGGAGCTAATTAATATGTTGATTTGGGAAAATAAAATATTTTATTTTCTTTAAAAAGGTTGATTTGTGACTTGTTGTAAGTGGCGTTCCCATAGCTGTTTAGCTTTCCTGCATGCAAGAATGGGGTTTCTAAAATATACTAGACAGCAAGAACTACACCTTATTTAGAGTTTGCATTGGACTGAGCACTGATGTTTTTAAATATATGTGACAGAATTTAGAGATGATCAGTTCTTATTAAAAATTGTGTTGAGTTTAGATAATTCATCTGTCTCTCTGTAATGGAGTCCTATTTGATAAGGAAATGGAATCTTTGAAACTTACTGTGCTACTAAAGATGCCAATATGCAGGAAGTAAAAAATAGTTCATACTAAAAGGAGTAAGAAGTGGTTTTTATGTAACATTATTCTCCCATTTCTTAATCTCTGAGGTAAATAGAGTTTTATCTAATAGAAGCCACACTGTTCATCAATACAAGTAGCTTGGAATCCCATTTGTCCTGCATGAAATTCATATCCATTAGTACTAAGGCTTGCCTTATTCCTTAAGAGACATGTTCTTCTAAGAGCTAGCTACATGCACTGGTTATTTTACCATATAACTGGACTATATTTACCCTTTCCTGTTTTAAAGATTGAATTTTAAAGCCAAGCATTTTTAAATAAAGCCCCCTGGATGTGAACTTGATCGTGTATATTGGCATCTTGATTTTAGTCCTAATCAGAGAGTTATCAATGGGCAAGTGGGCTACCATTTTAGTTTCATATTACTTCTTTTCATAGGAAACTATTCTGTCCTAAATGTTCTAAACAAAATGGAACATCTTCATGTAACTGGGGAAAAGGGCACCTTTGATTTGCAGAAATTTAGCACAACTTTGTATTCAGTTCTGCCTCAGTGTGCATTTCCTATTTTTATTTGTGTAGTTGAGGTGTTGTGGGGAATGCAAGGGGCTGGTTTGAAAACATTCTCTCTTTTTGTTTTTCTGATGCAAAGAATGGCATGGAATAAGGCTTTTGGGTGGCAAGAAAGCACCCTTGACTTTGAGCAGTCTCCTTCAAGAAGAGAGCAACCTTGAGTCTATTCATCTTGATGGCCTGGCCACCCATAGAATTCCACTTTGCAATGGGAAGATGAGAGTGAGTTCTCATTTGCTTCTCAGCTTTATTGTATTGATGAATCCCAGAATTATTACTAGCAAGAGTCTGGATTCCAGTCTCATCTCAGTGACAGATTTAGACTGTGGGAGCTAAAGCAGAGAGGATAAGACTAGTCAAAGAATTGAAGCTTGTATAATGTTGGCTGACATCTTGGCTCTTCACCTTGTTTGGATTGGAATAGTGAATAGTTTTTCTTGGACATGCAGGATAATTTAACAAGTGTTATATTTGAAAGAATCAATCTGGGTAAGCAGGGTTATGAATCCATGAATTTTAAGAGAGGATGAAGACTTTATTTAAAAATATTTCTCAGTTTAAATTCATTATTATGGCTTTAAGGAGAAAAGAAGAGAAGTAGAGTTTAGTTGTCCTTTCCACAATAAATATTTCAAAACATTTCAATTTTGTGTGATGGCAATTATAGGCAGATTTTGGTAAGTTTTCCCAAATGGGAAGTTGGAATATAAATTGAATAAATAATGAGGGTATTGAAACAACAACTGGCTGGAGAGTTAGAGTGTACCAGATTGAGAAAGCATAAAATATCACATTTGGGATACTGAAACTATTTAATGTATAACTATTTAATGTATAAGTAGTATAAGGAATAAAACTAACATATAATTGCTGCTACACTTGTGTATGTAATACACATCTCCAAGAACAAGCATTTCTTTCTGCAAATGAAAAATTAATAGAGGGGATCTTTTCCAGAGATCCTTCACTGAATAAAACATTTCTGAATATGTTGCCAGATTGTCCACCCTTTTCAGTTTATTTAACAAAACAAGAGATAATGTGCTCTAGTAAATTCTTTTATCCAAAATGATGACTCCCAATTTTCATGTGAAATAGTTATATCTAATTTGTATTTGTATAAAAGAAATTGAATGTCAAAAATTATACATGTATATCCATTAACATTAACAGGCTTGCTCCATTAATATTAAACAAAGTACCTGATTAATTTCTCCTTTTTCCCTTTTTTGCCTAGACTAGAGAGTCATTATAAATATATGGTGTTTTCATTGCTGATTCAAAATACGTAATTGTATTCCTGAGTCAATTCTAAAATGATTTTGTTGTTGGTTTTAGAAGTGAATTAAAGACTTTGCTTGCATCCTAAATATCCACAAAAAACTACACTTTGTTGTATGGAGCCATGGTGGCCCACTGGTTAGAATGTAGTATTACAATCTTAATTTTCCCCACTGCCAGGAGTTCGGCTGAAGATTGACTCAGCCTTCCATCCTTTCGAGATCGCAAAAATGAGAACCCAGATTGTTGGACACAATATGCTGACATTTGCAAACTGCTCAGAGAGTGCTGTAAATAATGTGGAATAGTATATAGGTCTAAGTGCTATTGCTATATTTTGTTGCAACTAAAACCTTTTCATAGGTTAAGTTGTAAGGAACCCGTCAGGATATGCATAGTGTTCATGTGCACATATTGGGATCTGTATAGTAATTGATGAGGTTTCTGGATTTCAGTTCAGAACTAGTTTTAAATTCATTTAAATTAACTAATTTTAAACTTAAATGTGGAAGCACAGACAGTTTTGTGTGCTCAAAAACAGCACATATATACTTCTGCTCTGCAGGCTGCATTGATTAGCAATTTGCTTCTGGTGATGGGACTGCCCTACATGGCAGGTTGATTTAGAGATGGTGTCATCTCAATTACATCCACTATCTCGTCATGTCCAGCAAGAGGCTTGGGCATGTTGCAGGTCCCAGCTTCGTTTGGTAAGGCCCATGAGGAAAGGCCTTTCTGTTATGGCACCCATCTTCTTGGAACATTATTTCCCAAAAGTAAAGTTGGTCCCAACCTTTTTGGCCTTCCAGAAAGCCCTCATTGAGCTTGGGATCCCATGGAGCCAATTAAATGACTGGCATAAGTTTGATTGTACTCTTCCATAACTTTTTGTTATTATTTTTTAAAAATCTTCTTAGCTTTTTTAATTCATAAATTATATTGATTTTTAGTTTTTGTTTTAATTGTGTGCATTACGCAGATTCACATGCATGGGCAACTACCATCTATTCAGCAAATAAATAATTCCACTGGTATGTCCATCAAGAATATGAAAGAAATATGGGAACCTTATAGGAGAAAATTGTTAGATAAGAAGATCTCAGGTCTATCTCAGCAGTTCTCAACCTGTGGGTCGGGACCCCTTTGGGGGTCAAACAACCCTTTCACAGGGGTCGCCTAAGACCATCAGAAAACACATATTTCCGATGGTCTTAGGAACTAAGAAACTGCTCCTCTTGCAGTTGGGGGTCACCACAACATGAGGAACTGTATTAAAGGGTCGCGGCGTTAAGAAGGTTGAGAACCACTGCTCTATGTGTTATCTGAGACATTTGGCTTGTCAGTTGAGAAACCGAGCACTTGGCTGGGTTATTCTTTGGGTCTAAAATGTTATGATCGTTCTTAAGTTCTGGTTTATGTAGACCTAGTCATGACCTTGTGGGCCAAATGACTCCATCCTCCAGAAAGAATGGCTGAAATGGACTTACCCTGCATTACAAGACTTTGCCTGCACTTTCTGCAAGCCACATTTTGCTGTCACTGAAACCACTTGGGCATGGAGAGAGAAAAAAGCACCTGGCGGGGTTATTAGAAAACTTGGAGTTCATTCTTCTGCAGGGACCAACTCATAATTACAGTCATTTTCTAGCTGTGCTATGAGTGTTTCATCAGGACCTGCTGGGCTCTCTCTCTCTCTCTCTCTAACCCTCATCAGTCACTACAAGGGCTCTTTAAAGAGACAGCAGCTCTACCAGCAGCAGACCTCTCCAGTTCATTTTGAACAGATGTGCTTTAATTGGGAAGACATATTTGAACCTCTCAGCTCACAGGAAGCAGGGATCACTGCTTGCCACAAATTGTTTGCTCTCTTTCACAACTGTGTTCCCAGCAGAGGAAAAAATAAAGGTCATGGTGCCCTGAGAAGTTTTCCTGCACTGGTGCCACTGAAATAAATGGGAGAGTTGTCCCGGTTTATTCCAATCTGGGACAAAATTTCCTATTTCCAAAATAAACTAATTATATGTTAATATCTTCTTGTGCATTCAGTGCAAATATGGCACATTCCACTCCACATGCTGCTACATTCCCCATTTTTCAACTGGTGTCTTCCCGGTGTATTGGTCCTGACTCTTCAATTGGGGCTAGCCAATTGGAAAGAACTGCTTCAAAGTGATAAAAGAATATGAATGCCGAGCTGCCTTGATTCTCAATAGCTTCCAGTAAAGAGAAGTAGATGATCAGAGGATTCTGTTCTCCTACCACAATTCGCATTCTCATAATATTCAAGAATATTTAGTGATACAATTGATTTCACCCATGATTTTTTTTCTTGCATTTTCCCTAGGAAAAATATCTGACTTGAAGGTATTGTGATCTTAGGAAAGGAAAAGTATATTACCAATGTCTCCTTCTTTTCAGCTTCCAAATTCAGCATGCTGGAAGGCGCTAAAAGGCAAAGGAAATGTGCTGGTGGAGGGTCATGGATCTGTTGGAGCTAATACTCTCGCAGCCCCCCTTCAATACAAGAAGAACCTGTCTTGATGTTGGCAATCAAACTCGCAATCCACAGGCCAGATGTGTCATGCACTGGCCATGCCCACGCTCCATTTAACAAAGGGGGGGGGGGAAGTCAGGATACATCACATGACAATGCCATAACAACACATGTTCGACACCCCTGGCTTAAAGGATTCCAAACAATCTCCACTCTCCAACCCCTGAAGAAAAAGCATTTTAAAAATAATTTCCTCTTCATTTTGGCTGTATTTGCAGAGCTGTACTTTAAATATATCACAGGTTCCAAAGTCAGAACTTGGATTTGAATGGCAGCCTTGCTTGGTTCCATATATATAGGCCATTAGAGCCTTCAAAGTGCTTCTCATTAATTAATCCTTACACCAGTTTTATACGGCGGTTAGATTATTGTTCTCATATTGCAAGTGCAAAAGGGCAACTATGATTGGAAGGGAAGGAAACTTAATTTAGTAATTGAACAATTTTGGAGTAAACTTAAAATTATATCTCTTACATCAAACCATGGCCAATCAATCCTGATGAGTTGGAGGTGAGGTCTTTATTATTTTATAGAGTGTGGGACCGAGATTTTTGCCCCAACCTGATGGCCTTGTCATCTTAAAGCCTCTGATGAGGAAATGGAAAACCCATTTCGATTAAGAGTCATTTTCCAATTACAGAACTCTGCCAGGGTTAAAGCTGACAATGAATAGAACCACTTCTTTCTTCCTTTCCCCTTTTGACTTCTGTTATTCCCTCCTCCCCACTTGTCCTTTTTCTCCCCACTTAGACAGTTGCCAGGGAGAGACAGATGGTTATTGCCAGAGGTCTGAACTTATTACTCACAATGGAATTTGGAAATTAGACCAAGGGCCACAGGTTTTCCAACCCTGATCAAACAAGTTCATGGTTGATGTGAGAAATGAGTCCAGATCTCTTTTATTCTCTATACTTCTGTTGTATCTTGTGTTGAAGACAAAAAACAGGAAGCATGTAATTGGCCAAGAATTAAAGCCATCTTGCTTTGTCCCACCCCATCCCATTTTATACACACAATATCCACACACTACAATGGACTACTTTAATCCCTTAGAGATCACCCTATGACAGTAGTTATGCTCAAGCTCCAATAAGACTCTCTTTACAAAATGTGTTAATGATATCCATCAGGAGAAGAGTTTCAAGAAAAACTGCCAGAACATATTTTCCAGGCCTTGTGCCCCTAGTTGTTTCCTGCTTGAGAACGAATACCTGGCACAAGAGGAAACCCAACAAGACCAAGCTGGCAGTTTGGTGGGCCTTTGTTTCTCTCACTAATATAAGGGGACCTATGTCCATTCAGGTAGTTGGTGTCACAAATTTCCAGATGAATATTGACTGGTGCACTTAAGTAAAGTACAGTTCTCCTATTGGTAAAATAATCTGGCTTAGGACCAGGGTACTTGCAGGACCACCTTCTGCCAGCAGCAATCTCCCATCGTCCAGTTCGCGCCCATAGAG
>JANHFM010006805.1:332888-343355 GCA_032468115.1 Grayia smithii
ATAAGACGACCCCCCACTTATCTGAAGATTTTAATGGGTTAAAAAGTCGTCTTATACGCCGGAATATACGGTAGTTTATTCTATCATCTTGGCACCAATGATACAGAAACTTGGGAAGAATAAGCAAGTAAGCAATATTTTTTAAGCACAATAAAAAATAATAGGATATCCAACTGTGCAGAAAAAGGCAGAGAAGGTAAAAGAAATATCTCCTCAAATTGGCCTTATTCACAGAGCTTTTATGGTACCACAATCACACATTTAAAAATAATTGCTTCATAATTGTGATTCATTTCAGCAGCATGAAATGTCAGATTCAACATGGCAAACCCATTTCGAAGCTTCTCTGTGAAAAGGTACTGTTAGAAAACTGTTAAAAGTGAGATTTCTTTCCAGAGAAGAAAATAGTAGTTGGATAAATTCACAGATTACAATGGAGAAGGAAGCAGTTGATACTTAAGGCAGACATTAAGGATAAATTTTGTTGGACAGAATTCCACCAGGTATCTTTATTATGGCAAAAGAATGAGGAATAGATCCTGTTTCAATAGTAATGTGTGATGGCTGCTAAACAAGGATATGAAGAAATATAACATATTTTAAGTCTTTTTCTCTTCCCCAAAATATCTTACTACTAAATATTATACTAAGAGTAAGTTTGAAAGAATTACAAAGGATAAGAAAGTAAGTATCTAAGGCAGCATTCGCAAACCTGGTCCCTTCCTGATATGTTCAGTTTCCATCAGTCATTATCCATTATGTTTGAAGGATTATGGACATAAATAATACCAAAAATAATATGTGCATTGGGTGCAATTCCAAAATATCTGGACCACCACTTGAACACCACTGGCATTGATAAAAATCACCATCAGTCAATTGCAAAAGGCAACTTTACTTGGAACAGCTTACGGCCTTTGACTGATACCTTTAACACTGTTAAACAAGATCTGCCTATTCAAGTCCTTGGGATAGGGGGTAAAAATGCCAAATCCAGTCCAAATATCTGCCTAACTTTACAACAAATTAATAATAATGGCATAACAAATAATAGGAAATAAAAAATGAATCTGGAAATAACATAATGAAAACATGAACAGAATGGTGGCAAACAAAAGCATTCATTACATGGTCAATTTCTACAGAAAATTGAAGTGGAAGTAGATAAAAATAAAACCTGGCAATGAGTTATAACTGGAACATTAAAATAGAAACCGAAAGGTTGATTTTGGTTGCTAAAGAGCTAGCTACTTGAATTAATGCAATCAGGGCCAGAATTGAAAAAAGTCATGACATGATTTAAAGTGCAGATTGCACAAAATGCAGAAAAAATAGTAGATCATATACTCAGCTTGTATAAGGAGATCACACAAACTAATTATACACAACATAATGAGGTCGCCAAAATGACTCACTGGCACATCTGTAAAAATCATCATGTACCAGTAATAAAACTTTGATAGGAACATAGTGTTGAAAAAGTAGTAAAAAAATGAGCAGGTTAAAATATTGTGAGATTTCCTAATACAGATGATAAAGTCTTGGCTCATAGCACATCAAATTGCTGTGGCCCTTTAAAAATCTGCACATTGATATCTGTTAATTGCAAAAGGCCAGCCTGCTTGAATTTACAGATATAGTATGTTGATACATTACAACATTCTGAGTTCTTGAGAAGAACTTAGTGCATAGGAAAGCCAACACAAGCTAAAGAACCAGCAACTATGGCTTAATGTTTTTGTGAACAGATTACAGTATAATAGTGACATAATAATTTAATAGTGACATAAGGAACCAATAGGGAAGTGACACTTTTGGTATGAAAACTGTTATCTGACCAGACTAATAGAATTTTCTCATATCTCCTATTAAATATCTGAGACTGTGGAATTTGTGACAGCTCCATAATTTCCTGTAGTTTTGTTTGTACTTGTTAACTATTTTTTGTTGTTCTTCATCCATTATTTGTCTTTGTACATGCGAGAATGCGTAGGAAAGGTAGAAACATATCAAAGTGCATTCAAATTTCCCTGTGTCTTTAATTTGAAACAAATTCATTTGTTTTGGAGATGGTTAATCATTCCCCTATTTCTATGAATTCATTGAAATCATTGCAAATAAAAATTAACCTGTTGTTCAGTATGCAGTATATGAACAAGGCTGAAGTATTGGATTCTACTCTTGGTAAATAAGTTGTGCAGTTTATTTCCTTTATTTTATTTTGACTTGCTATAAAGTTGTATGTAAATGCAGATTCAGCCTTAGGATTTTGTAGAATCATATTAATTTGCTGCCTTGTTACAGTGATATACACAACTGCAATTGCATAATGCACATTTCATTAATGAAAATGGTTACAAGCTAATTACCAATAAACTTTGCAGCAATTAAATAAGGAAATGGGTACACATCAATTGCTACAACTAGTAGAATGCTGCATATTAGGGATTAAGGTTTTGATGTTTCAGCTTTTGCTGTTGCTAGATAAAAAAGAAAATAAAGTCTGCTACTAGAACCTGAAATCCTTTTAATCATTTGGCTGAACAATTTTTTTTTCCTGTCATGAAAGTCTGTAGAGATTCTTAGTCATCCAGGTCATGGTTGTCCCAAAGGTGCATTGGGACAACCATGACCTGGATGACTGAGAATATCTACAGACTTTTAGCTATACAATTTGGGATGAACACCCTTTGAATGGTGTGGGAGTAGGAAAAAAAATTGCAGACTACAGGAACCAGGAGCGCTACTCAGGTGACCCTGAGGACACAGATAAACTTCCAAGTGCTTCAACAACCCTCTAAAAGGATGCAAAAGACCAGCTGTCTCGAGGAATATAAATCCTTCTATTCCCCACTATCCTTCAGGGTTGAAGAAGATTCCTGGATAAGAGCGAAATGTCTTCAAAGAAAAAAACAAGAAAGTTCAGTTGCCTCCTGAAAAAGCACCTTTGGGAATTCTCTCTTGAACTGATATAAATTAAGATAATTATCTTCTTGAGGTATTCAACTTACACGATCATTTTGACCCTCTCCAGTGGAGTAAAATATATAATGTTAAACTTATAAATGGTGAATTTGCTCACTTAAGGATGCTGCATCTACAATATCTATTCGTGGAAACATGGAAAATATCTATTGGATCAAAGTATAAAGATGGAAGAGTTAGTTGTATAACTAACTTTATTGGGGTCTTTGACCAGTGGGTGTGCACATAAATACAGTTCTAAATACATTATAAAATAACAAAAATAAACTAATTAAGTTTTAATTTAATTAACTTTTAAAAGAGTTTAAAAAGAAGAAAAGAAGAGGCAAAGGTAGACATTTTAAAGATTTCAAGTTTTATTTCTCAATCTTTTCTGTCTCACTCCCATAACAAGGAGAAAAAAATTGGCTTCATTACAAATAGTGGTCTTATGTTTTACTAGAAGGTAGTTGAAGTACCATTGGTCATCTGTCCCTGGAAATTCCTTTATGAGGTGCTAAATTAGCATATCACACAGGTTCAAATAGAAATTGCAGTGCAACAAGACCTGCTTCACATCCTCTATGTGTCAAACTCAATTTCATTGAGGGCCACATCAGGGTTGTGTTTGACCTCGTGGGGGCAGAGTGGGCATGGCCAGCTCGACGTCACTCATCAATGCTCCATTTTCTTCCACGACAGCCTCCTGCAGCCCTCTGCCAGTGAAAACAGAGCCCGTACGTGGCCCTCCCGAGATCCGTTTTCATTGGCAGAGGGCTGCAGGAGGCCATCGTGGCAGAAAATGGAGCCTGAGCTTTGTTTTCACTGGCAGAGGCACTGCAGGCCAGTCCTTCACTGTTTCTAGGATGGGCCCATGGGCCAGATCTAAGCACCCAGTGGGCTGGATCCAGCCCCCGGGCCTTGAGTTTGACATCCCTGTTCTATGTTATGGGAGTCACTCTGTCTTTAAAAAATTGTTTTAAAAATCCTTCTTTTTCCTAATATTGAGGCCAATTGTAGAAGGCAGTTCTATCATACTTAAACAGCTTCTGGATATTGGTCATATCAGATCAATTTTATTATGGCCTTTAGTCATCAAATAAAACATAAGGAAAAAAATGGGAGAAAAGAGAAAAAAATGGATAAACAAAGATAAGCATTCATAGCAATTCATCTTAAATCTTACTACGAATCCTTTGTCAATATAGGTAAAAAAGCAAACCTTGCAATATTGAATATTAGTCTATTTATGGACACCATTGAAAATGCTGATTATTAACTAAAACTGCTGTGCAACTTTGATCCCAGATTATCTACAGTTCATACATTAATTGTTACCCTGTTCCTCCAAATAGCAGAAAACAAATGTGTTCCTTTCTCATAAGATGTTCTGACAACTTTTACATGTCTACATATCCCTTTCTCCAGGCTATGCATAAGTGATTCTACTATCATCCTCATTGGCCTACTTACTAACAATTTTACTTAATTGGATCAGACTTTGTCCCCAGAATATTATGAAATATAACTGGAATGGAGGCAAAAGAAAAAAGGAAGTCGAGGAGAGAGATAGAGACTATTTTCTAGTACATTTGGTTTAAATAAAAAATATTTTATATGTAGTGTACTCTGTGTTATAACTTTATAAATTGTCTGGATTCAAAATATATATATCATGCAGTAGAGGAATTGTGCTTAAACAAAAGATAATAAATAAAGGGCTGTTTCTTATCAGGGTAGAAAATTCACCATGTATCATATATCCAATGCAACCACTGATTTATTCTGCATAGATAGTATTCATTCCAACATCCGTTTCTTAAAGCAATTTTGTTTGCTATTTTTTTACTGAATTCAAGTTATGAATGCTTTATAGCAGTTGTTCTCAATCTTCCTAATGCCATGACCCTTTAATACAGTTCCTCATGTTGTGGTGACCCCCCAAGCATAAAATTATTTTCGTTGCTACTTCATAACTGTAATTTTGCTACTTACACGTGTGAGTGGTCCGCATAAGTACATTATGGTGCCAACCCCATCACACACACCTGTATTTCTATGGGGTGTATGTGATGGGGTTGGCGCGATGATGTCATCACACCAAATATTCATATGTGGGCGGATCTGCATGTGGACGGATCCACATGGAGATGGATAGAGGAGCGGTGTCTCAGTTCCTAAGACCATCAGAAATATGTATTTTCTGATGGCCTTAGGTGACCCCTGTGAAAGGGTTGTTCGACCCCCCAAAGGGGTCCCGACCCACAGGTTGAGAACCACTGAGTTACATCATGAGTACCACTGCATATGAACTGGTCCTCTGTTTTTTTCGAAGTAAGTTCTTGCATACCAACTGAGATGGACATCTCTCCCCTCAGGAGTGGATTTGCCATTTTCTTCTCTAGTAAATTGTACTTAGTCTGATCTTTTGTCTATGATTACCTGTCATAAATGTCCCTTCTGAAAGTACGGGTACTTCTCTACTTACAACCTTTTGTTTAGCGACACTTCAAAGTTCAACAGCACTGAAAAAAGTGACTTATGACCATTTTTTACACTTATGACCATTGCAGCATCCTCATGATCATGTGATCAAAATTTAGCCGCTTGGCAACTAACATATCTTTATCACGTTGCAGTGTCCTGGAGTCATGTAATCACCTCTTGTGACAAGCAAAGTCAATGGGGAAGCCAGATTCACTTAACAACTGTGTTACTAATTTAACGACTGCAGCGATTCACTTAACTGTGGCAAGGAAAGTGGTAAAATGAAGCAAAACTCACTTAACAACTGTCTTGTTTAGGAGCAAAAATTTGCGGCATAATTGTGGTTATAAGTTGAGAATTAATTATATATATTTCTAATGGTACAGCATGAATGAGAAACACAGTGTTATTCTGCCTACAAGATAGCAATTCATGAAGGGCCTTGCTTATTAAATATATTAATGTTTTACATATATCAGTAAACATGTTATTGATATTATTATATTAGACTACTAAACCTTAATGTTATATGGTCTCATCGAAGATTTCTCCCAGGTTTTTCACATCACTATACAGTTATAGTATTTCATAGCATTTTGAATTCTGTCTGGATTGGCATATCAGTAACTTTGGGGAAGAGTAGAAGTTTTATTTCTCTAATTATGTGGAATTAATGAAAATTTCAAAGTGCCTAGTAGTAAATCAATAACAATCTGATTGTATCATTTCAGCCATTCACAACCGACAAAATTGGTTACATTTTCCCTGTTATTACTGATATTGATTGGTTTTATATATTTTATGATCTGTTAGCTGTATTTATCATAGTTGTTTTAGTACAGTGCTCATTTTATAATCATTACATGCATATATATTTATGATTTTATTTTAGGCTACATTGTGAACATCCAAAACATCTCAAATAATACAAAAGAATAAAGCTAATGGAAGTAAAAAGAACAATTTAGCGAAAGAGACAGAATACTGAACATATTGCATATCAAAATAGCCTTGCCCTCAAAGAAATTCTACAAAAAAACCTAGTTCAAAAATATGGCTGTTGAGCTCCATCTAAAGACTACTACTTTGTAATTACAAAAAGAAATGAAGCTTCAAAGTACCATTGATGTTACATTGCAAAAATAATTGCATTAAGTTATTCTGTAAAAAGTAAGATGTACTGTGTATTAATGCAATAATATTTTAATAGCATGTGTGATTGCTAACTTGGAATCATTCACATCAACTTTTTATATCAACAGGAAATATTAAACATTTATATTATACAGGTAGTCTTTGTTTAGAGTTTACAATTAGGACTGCAACTCATTAAGTGATGTAATCACTAACTGGAAATTCAGTCATGGTGACAAAACTAATGATTTTGCTTCAGCTTTCTTCTATCCATCACCTCTCTACCCTGCCCTGGTAATTAGCAAGTAGGGAATTAACATTTGTCTTTACAATTGGTGGAGAGGAAAGCACTACAAGAGAGTAAGCAGGAACACAATCAAAAAGAATGTGTTATTGTCAGCTGTTTGTCTAGTGTGCCCATAGTTCCTAGTTCTGAGCCACTTTGGTGGCAAACAACTGCTGAAATTTTGAAAGCGATTAAACTCTTGTCAGGTACAAGCAGCAGCTGCAAACAGTCTAACTGAAGTCATAGAACTGGCTTATTAACTAGTAGTTACCATCTTTTGGGGAAACCTTGAACTTGGGAGAAAAGCAGCTCAGGAAGACGTTGCGTGTTTAAGCAAACTCTCCTCTCTGTGAGGAAGGAAAAACTAACAGGCCAGGCATAGGACAATGCAAACAAGTAACTATGAAAGAGATGTTGCAAGTCATAAACTAGGCCTTATTCCAAAGTTACTTTTTCAGCACTGTCGTAACTTTAAACGGTTAATGCCCAAGTCCAGTCACTAAGTAAGGTCTACCTGTATTGTTAAACATTATGTCTAATAGTTTAGACATTTCAATTATTTTTATAATGCAGATTATCCAAATGGTTATTATTCATATTATATATCTAGCTACCAGATTAACTATTTTGTATGCAAAACCACTTATTTTCTCCCCAGAAAAATGAAACTCCATGTACTAATCCAGGAAACTTTAGTGATGGCAGGAAATATAATTAATTGTACTGTTCCTCTGTGATTAGGCTGCCAAGTCTCAGAAATCAAGGAGATGATTTTTTTAAAAATCACCCAGGTCTTCTTAGTCATATTTTCCTCTCAGCAGTAAAGGCCTGAAGTAACTCTTTCTCACACCTGCATCTTATATATGTAGTGAAGATGTATTATTTTCAAATGTCCTGAAACTTTCTAAATATATTATACTATAGACAAACTCTGGCACTGTGAAAATACAACTGTATATAATTTATATTTCTTCCCTATGTTGTTTATCTGATATCCAGACGTGTGAGATCACAGTTTGTTAGATATTATACATTTTAATAGCATCTTGATATTCAAACTGGGTTTTTTTCATACCAGATTGGACATTCCAAATTTTTGTGCAAATCTAGCAGCAGTCTATGAACTTCACCAACACTTGGAACAGGCGAATCCATAGCTAGCTTTACACCTTGAAAACAGAAGAAAATATTAATTTTGAGTAGCATTCTGAAATATAATACAGATACTTCTCCTTTAGCAACCACAATTAAGACTGGTATCTCTAATATTAAGTGAATATTAAGTGAAATAGTTGCTAAAGGGAAAATCACATGACCACAATTCTATTTTTGTTTTGCCCACCAGCCTTTGAAATATTCATCTTGGCACCTGGATATCCAGCTCAAAAATGACAAGACTAATCAATTTCACTCCTTTGGCTTTTGCTTGCCTCCTAACCATTCCCGTTCTTTGGAACGCCTATACTGGCCCTGGGATAAATAGCAATAAAGGAACTAATATTTGTATTTCCATTCATAATTATTAAAACTTAGAGGTTTATAAGGTGCTTGTTTGATCAGAGTTAAAAGAGTTAGCCGCCCTGAGTCCTTCGGGAGAAGGGCGGCATAGAAATTTAATTAAAATTAAAAAAATATATAGTTATACTTGGTTTCCATTACTGGAAGTTTGCTGACAAAGACTGACAGGCTTTCTTTACTTTACATAAGAGATTAACTATGGGTAGAAGAAAGATTACAGGTAGCCATTGACTAACAACCAGAACCAAGCCCAAAATTTATGTTTCTAAGCAAAAGAGTTGGTAAGCTACTTATGATTGGTTGCTAGCTATTATTTTTCCCTCCTGGGATAAAAGAGGAAGATACTTGACTTTTTTCTTTTTTGTAGCCTCTGAATTAGGCAATTAAAACTGCACAATATTATGGATCATTATTTTGGATGTCTCAGATTCTTCCATGTTTGCAAATTAGATAAAATGCTTTATATCTAGAAAAATCAAGAAGCAGTGAAAGATTAGAAAAACAGGTTTGAATCTGTAAACCTCACAAGATTTATGGAGGTATCTATCAATTCTGACATAGCTAGCAAGACCAAAGAAATACGAACTGCCCAGATTTCAATGTATCTATAGTGCTACGTTTGTGCGTATGCCTTGGAATCACTGTTGACACCAGGAGATTGTCTGGACTAGTACCTGCAGATTTCTTGCAAAGATGTTGAAGTGATTTGCCATTGCCTGCTTCTTGGGTTGGGGATGTTACCTGGTATTTTAGGCGTAATTATTATTGTTTTAAAAGATAGTATTAGCAATTTTAACATGGTCTAGGCCTCTATTCTAACTTTAGAAAACATATGCCTTTTTCTTAGACAAGGCCATTTCTTTTGGTTTGCACGAACTTGTCTTTTTAACACTAAACAATAGACAGCTTATTCTAAAAGTCCTTGAATATAATTTTTAAGTTTTAAGAAAGATACATATCCAGTTAGGAAAGAGTAGTATAAGCCACAAATTTGCCACTCTTTGAATCTAATTATCCAGAATCAATGTTTTCTATTATTCAAATCTCACATGTAATCAGGTCTTTTTATCATTTAACCATTTGCTTTCTGATGTATGACACATGAGTGTATAATTTGTTTTGGATCAATAAGAAATTGAACTCTTGAAATTTTTTTTGTTTTTTGCTTTGCCTGAATTATTTATGATTTATATTTTTGAGTGGGCAAAGAAGCCGCTTTGCAAAGATAGTGTCTCTCACAAGTTCAGGGGTCAACATCTTAGCAGCTCCTTGACAGAGCTGGCATGCCAGAGTTTCAAGGCCACAAGCGAAAGTGAATGGTCTAAGATTACCCAGCAGGCTTTTTATTTATTTTTTATTTATATGCTTCCTTTATTATGTTGTAAATAATTCAAGGTGACAAATATTTCAGCTAGTCAGTGAAATTAGATAGAGATAATGCTGAAAAGTATGTAGGTTCCTTCTATTTTCCAAAAAAAAAACCTCTGTGATGTTTAGTTGGGCTGAGAGTGGCTGGCCCAAAGTCACCCAAGCAGCTTTCATACTTAAAACAGGACTAGAACAATCTCTCATCTCTAATCTGACATTTCAAGCACTACACCAAATTAGTTTTCTCTACAATACTAATCTGTGGTAAAACAGAACCCTGAATATTGTTATAAGAGCAGCGGTGGTGCAGTGGTTAGAGTGCAGTACTGCAGGCTACATCTGCTGATCACCAGCTGCCAGCAGTTTGGCAGATTGAATCTCACCAGACTCAAGGTTGATTCAGTCTTCCATCCTTCTGAGGTCAGTAAAATGAGGACCCAGATTTTTGTGGGCAATGTTGATTCTGTAAATCACTTAGAGGGCTGTAAGCACTATGAAGCACTCTAAGTCTAAGTGCTATTGCTAAGAATTTCCCTTCTTCATTTATAAGTGACCTAACTGAGTCACACTCAATTTTAACAGATTTAACAGATTAACAGAGTTGGAAGGGACCTTATAGTCCAACCACCACCACCCCCGCTCAAGCAGGAGACCCTACACCATTTCTGCCAAATGACAGTCCAGTCTCTTCTTGAAAGTCTCAAGTGATG
>JANHFM010006805.1:367003-383420 GCA_032468115.1 Grayia smithii
ACGCGCGCGGACACGAAGAGAACCGGTAGTGAAGGTGGGTAGAACCCACCCCTGGGGTGAACCGATAATTAGCTACCAGTTCGGTTGAACCAAAAAGTTACCGGTTCCTCCAAACAATCAGCTGTGCAATGATCAGCTGTGTAGCGGGGTTTAGCTTTGCTAGAAAGCAGGAAATCCTGCTTTCTAGCAAAGCTAAATCATGCACCACAGCTGATTTCCCCCCTCACTTCTTCTTACCTTTCCAAGCCTCCTTTTGGTATGCACTGGGCACATTTGGCACGTGGTGCGCATGTGTGGCCAGCGAACCAGTAGCAAACCGGTTCAGATTTCACCACTGAACTGCACTTTCCAAATATCTGGACCCTCCTAATAGTCTGAAATCATTGGTGTTTTTTCCTTTCTATTGTTTGAGCTCATAGGAGGATAGTATTCTGTAAAACGCTGTCTGGCTATTGAGCTTGTTAATGAAAACATCTAATCATGTTCTTGGATCTTAACATTGGTTCAGTCATAAAAAGAAAAATGGCTACTATTTTGTCTTTGAAAAAAAAAGTCTAATCTTGGAAGAAATTCTGAAAGTTACAATTTATGGTTAATGAAACTGGTATACTTATTATTCAGGCTTTTATCCCTAAAGTTGAAACTGAACCTTCTTATAAAGTGTCTGCAATGTGATGGAGCCATCTAAAATAGTTGGCATCCAAATTGTATTTTATCTTTCTTAATAATAACCATTTTCTTCTCCTGTTGTAAGAAGAGACACCTGCGGTGTGCTATCCTTTTGTATCCTTCTTTGACATTTTTTTTCCAAAGTATTTTCTGCTTCTTGAAAATATTTTACTCCATAACTGAATATTGCTTTTTATAGTGCATATTTATTGGTAATAATTTGACAAATTTGCTTTGCATGAGAAGAATTTGACTTAAATGGAATTGTAAATAAGTAGCCTCAGCTCCTGGAGAGTGTGAATGGGTAGAGGAAGAGAACAGGTTTCTTAAAACAGAATGCTTTGCAATTCAATTAATCCCAACAGATGTACAGGGCAAATGAGGGGCCTTGACGGTTTTCAGAGGATGAAAAAAGAATGCACACAGCTTGAGATTGAAACTGAAAAGAACTGCATAACTAATAAGGTTCTGTGTCAAAGACCCTTTATACCTCACAGTTCTGTGAGATTTCTGAGAACCATCCTGAACTGGCACTGCTGTGGGATGGAAATTTAAATATTTCTAGAAAAGAAAGATTGGGCATCAGGCAGAGAATAAAGAAATTTTAATTTCACCAGTCTTAATTTATTTATGTATTTATTTTTTTATTTATTTAAATGTCAGGTTTAGGTACCATCCATCTGACTCTCAGTAACTTAATAACTTAATATATGGTTTTTGACAAATCTCATGGATCCATTTCTAGTATTTCATCTTAAGCATTATAAGTTGCCATCTTGAGACTTTCATCTCTTGAACAGGGAGCATGCTTTGTTATATTCTGTGATGTCCTTCTTCACAGGGGCTCAGATGCAGGAGTAACTAAATAATCAGAACAGTGCCATACCTAGCTGAGCTTGGAAATGAGAAACCAGGTTCAGATCTTAATTTTAACATGAAGCTCATAAGGTGGTTTTGGCAAACATGCAGTCTTTATCCACACAATCCATTTTAAAATGAGAAAAAAACAAAGTCAAGAATATATCTCCACATGTTGCAATTATGAATCATAATTGGAGTAAGCAGGGTGTGTTCATATTACTGTAATGTTTCTTTGTCCGAAATTTTGAAATCATTTGTTAGAATTTATTGAATAGGCATGATTAATTTGCAAATAGTAGCTGTGTTGTCATGTTTGAGAGTTCAGAATTCATCTAAGCAAATGGATTGTTCTTCCATGTAAAAGAGGGGACAATGCTTCATCTAGGCAATATTTATATGAATCCATGAAGCAGAAAACTGAAAAGCTTTCTGAATTACCTCCTGCAGTAAAGGCAGCAGGTACAACAAACGAGAATTGCTGGGGCCAAAAGAAGGACTTTGTGAATTGTTTCAGGGCTGAGGAATTATCTTCCTCTTGAGGTGAATGAAAAATTTCAGATTTTTTTGCATCTCAAGGGAAAGATCACTCCAGTGAGCAAAATAACTGAACCAGAAAAGTCACAGATCGCTTATATATAAAATAAATCATAAAAATGTATTTAAAATTTGCAGCAAATAGGCAAGGAATACAGCTAAGTGCATAGTGTGTGTATGTACATATCTACCAGAGATTGGAGAAACTGAAATAACATTTTTCATGAATGAATCTTGAAAGTAACACAATTAAGATATTAGCAACAAAGGACATGGTGGCTCAGTGGCTAAGGTGCTGAGCTTGTTGATTGAAAGGTTGGCAGTTCAGTGGTTCGAATTCCTAGTGCCACATAACAGGGTGAGCTCCCATTACTTGTTCCAGTTTCTGCCAACCTAGCAGTTCGAAAGCATGTAAAAAATGCAAGTAGAAAAATAGAGACCACCTTTGGTGGGAAGATAACAGCATTTACGTAAAATGTAAACAAGGATTATAAAACACAAATGAACTACTATTTAATGCAGTGATGGCAAACCTTTTAGGCAAGTCAGAATTTAGAAAATGCCTACCATGACTCTGCTGGCATGTCACACACACACCAAACAAAATAGAAACAATTCTCTATCTGTCTCCATCTAGGCCACTTGGTAGCAGCGCCAAGGGTGAGCCTGAGGTAGAGGTGATTACTTTCTGGCAGTGTTAACAGGTGCAGCTTCTGTAGCCGCCAAAAACTGTGAGAAAGCATGCCCTGTTCTTGCATGATTTTCTGAGGCAGTGGAGGCTATGCAGGTTCACCATCATTGATTTAATGCATACTAAATCACATTGAACAGGAATAATAAAGTAAACATTTTGCATCACCTCAGAGGACGCTGTAAGGCAATTTTAATAAGTACTGACCTCTGGTGTGGGGCACTGTTGACTCTTTCTGATCTCATTTCCCTTCTCACTGATCTCACTGTATGGCATGGTCCAGATACCCTTACTAAAACTGAATCTCTTTCATGGTACCTGCCCTCTGGAGCAACTGTCTCTTGAGATCCAGATGGTCCCATCTTGACATGGTACATCTTATTAATGATTAATGGAATTTTTATTCAGCCTCAATTTCTTGATTTGTGTTTTTGGAGAGAGGGGTCTGGAATATTTTGATTTTCTTCAGAAAGATGGGCTTGTTTTTTCGGACCTTGGAGGTTTTCTAATACAAACCCTGCTCAATCAGGAAACCCTATATCAGGGGTATCAAACTCACATCGTCATGGCAACATCACGTGACATATAGGGACTTGCCCCCTTCGCTAAACCTGTCGTGGGTGTGGCCACTGTGTGATGCATCTGGCCTGCAGGCCAGGAGTTTGACAGTTCTGCCCTATACCATTTCAGACAAATGGTTGTCTAGTCTCTTTTTGAAAGCTTCCAGTGATGGAGTACCCACAACTTCTGAAGGAAAGCTATTCCATGGGTTGATTGCTCTTACCATTAGGAAATTTCTTCTTAGTTCTAGGTTTCTTCTCTCCTTGGTTAGTTTCCATCCATTATTTCTTGTCTTGCCTTTTGGTGCTTTGGAAAACAATGAGACCCTCGTCTTTGTAGAAATCCCTCAAATATTGATATCATGTCTTCCTTAGTCCTTCTTTTCATTAGACTAGACATATGTTCCTGTAATCATTTTTCATATGTTTTAAGCTCCAGCCCCCTAATCATTCTTGCTGATCTTTTCTGCACTCTTTCCAGAATCTCAACATTTTTTTCATATTGTTGTGACCAGAATTGGATAAATTATTCCAAGTGTCTTACTAAGGCTTTATAAAGCAATACTAGAACTTCATATGATCTTGATTCGATCCCTCTATTAATGCAGCCTAGAACTGCATTTACTTTTTTGGCTGCCGCCGCACACTGTTGCCCCACATTTAATGATTGTCCACTAAGACTCCAAGATCCCTCTCACAGTTATTGACATTAAACCAAGTTTCACCTTATGCATACCTATACAGTTTTTCTTGCCTAAGTGTAAAACCTTACTTTTGTCTCATATAATTTCATTTTATTAGATAGGGCTCAGGTCTGTCCAGATTTTTGGATTTTGAGCTTGTCTTCTGGAGTGTTGATTATTCCTGTCAGTTTAGCATTTCCTGCAAATTTGATGAGTTCCCCTTTTATTCCCTATCTAGATCATTCATGAAGATGTTAAAGTGTGTATGTGTCAGTGGTGGGATTCAAATTTTTTACTACCGGTTCTGTGGGCATGTCTTTGTGGGCATGGCATGGCGGGTGTGTCTTTGTGGGCATGGCAGGGAAAGGTTACTGCAAAATCCCTATTTCCTCCCAATCATCTGTGATTCAGGAACTAGAGAATAGGGGACGGGGTCAGTCAAAGATGGTATTTACTGGTTTTCTGAACTACTCAAAATTTCTGCTACTAGTTCTCCAGTAGAACTAGTCAGAATCTGCTGAATACCACTTCTGGTATGTGTGTATGCGTGCACCCACCTTCAACTCAATGATTACTCTTGGAAATTGGAAACATTTTCTCAGTTTTCTTGGCCAATTATCAATTGTAGTTTGTATTTGCCTCCTTCCTAGGTTGGAGCGAAACTGACTGAACCAAGATCACCCAGCTGACTTTGTGCCTAAGGTGGGACTAGAATTCATGGTCTTTCAGATTTTACCCTGATTCCTTTACACTACACCAAACTGACTCTCTTGTTAGAGAGTCTAGTAAATTAAATAAATTAAAAAATAAATCTTGCTGCATTCTCAGGTAATGAAAAACGTATTTGTGTATTCCAAGGAATATTTATTATCAGTTAAGTTTAAATCCTTGATTCAGTATAGGATCCAATAAATCTCTGAACTTAGTAATAGCACTCTTGAGGAGCTTTCCCTAAGTTTTCCAGAACTCTGCACATTGTTTCACATACAGCTTGAAAAGAGACAAGTCAGTACAACCAGTTGTAAAGCTCACCAAACATTTACAACTTTTAAGATTACAGGGTATGATCAAGGTTGTAATTGAGGGTAAAGGTCAGCAAATCTCTGCTAAACAAAGGGTCTGCCCTTGTTACCATATTATCTTTTATATTATCCATAATACTTATCAAGTCTCAGAGAAATAAATTGAAAAAGATAGACAATTCTCAGCTAAGTTCAGATGCAGAAAGAAAAAAGATGCTTTCTTTTATCTGATTTTAATAAAGCCATATCAGAGAGTATAACTCTGCAGAAAAGAATCAACTAAAATTTACTAAATCATGTGCAGCCAGTATTGAATTAAGGTGTATTTATTTTTGAATAGTTATTTTTTGTAATGTTAATAGATATAATAGTCAGTGACTATACTCATTTAATAAACAAACTAAACAACGTTCCATTTTCTATGGCTTCTCACTGAGTTCTCTTCCTCCTATAACTAATCCTCAACATTTCCTTTCTTCTGTTTTTATTATGGCACAGCTGGCTATGTGCCATGTGCCAGTCTTGCATGTCTATTAAATTAATGTTCTCTAATAGCAGATGGAGTTTTGGTTGCTTCTGCATGTTCTTTACTGTAGGCTGTTGCTAGTGAGTACACTAATCAAGTTTATTGATTGTTAATTAGAACTCAGTTAAAAATAGCTGGGCTTCAAGTAATTACTGAGCTAAGAAGGCATTGGAACAATATAAGCAGGCTTCCAAAACATAGAATAACCAGTGAAAGGTGAAGAGATCTCCAAGAAGACCAGGGTTGATAATACAAAAATTTTAATCAAATTCATTTTAACCAAAGCTTATCACAGGTCTTTAATATGCAATGTTTCACTACTATCTTCCCAAATCAAAAATGTGGCTTTAAGATGTTTCATTTAATTAAACTCATTATGAATTGAAAATTAATGTCAATATAAACAAAGAGCATGACTGTAAAGCCCCAAACCAGTTATTTTGTCAAGTATCATAGATAACCAGGAGCTCGCTCAATAAATTTTCTGGATGTTGTTGGAAACTCGAACATCAATGCAAAAACACAGATATTGTATTTTACGGTATATACCTGACTTCCAGGTATACTGCTTTCAATGTTTGTTTTATGTTCATGATTCACTATTAGAATGTGTGAAACTTATATGCACTGTGTACATTTAAATAACTCAGAAGATGAGCAGAAATGATAGAAATCAAATCAGGCTGCAGAGAAGGCAAATATTGGATGGCATAAACTCATTTTCTAGTTAAAGGGGTCATTTGGTTTCAACAATATTTATTATTGTTTTCTGTGTCTACAATTTAAATGCCAAATATGGACCTGTAAATCTCAGAAATTGAAGCAAAATAAATTCAAGGTTGTACCGTGCATATTTGCATGTGCCTTTATCCTTTGGTCATTTTCTCTGCATTGCTTTTTTCACATGGGACACTCATGTTGGTAAAGCATGACCAAAAAGCAGCTGGGGAGAGAAAATGTGGGAATATATAGTACAGAACAGGCAAAAAATCCCAGTTGTTCTCACTGAGTGGTGCCTTTCTTTAATTGGCTTGTATGATTAGGGAAGATTCATGCTTAAATATGTAGCTTCTATCTAGCTTTGCCCTAACTCTTAGCACAGAAGAAAGAGCTGAAAAATGAAAAATTGCATGCCACCTTCATTTTATTTCTTTTAGGAATTAATTAAATAGCTATGAAAGCATTAACCTTTCATGACAGAATTTCTCAAACCACCTTTAAAAAGGAATAGTGTTAATGGATGCACTTTAATAGTCCAAGAAAAAAAAAAAGTTCTGTTTTAATTAAAGAGTGAGAAAATATGGTTTTCTCTCGTGGCCTCCATGATTAGTCACCAGATTAACTGAATGCCAATTATTAAAGAATTCATCGTTTTATTTTCTCTTAATGGGCAGTGTTTCCTACTTCCTTCCCTTTCAGCGGTTTTGCAGATAATCAGTTGGGCCTCCTATGAGAGACGTAAGGAGTCGCTTGTTTTTCCTTTATGGAACCAGGAAGCAAATTAGCAACAATGAAATGCAGAATGCAAATGGCAGAACTTCACTTGCTAAAAACAAAGAATGGTTGCCATTGATGGAAGTTCTGGGTCCACTCATTTTCCTCACTGTAACATTCTGCTAAGTTTCTCTTCAATGTTTTTTTTCTTTTTGTCAGTAATGGGAAAATACCAGCAGGAATGGCATTATGGCACAGACTTAACTTTGCTACATATTAGAAAAGATGGGAACCTGAGAGACATTTTCTGTGACAAGCCTACGTTTTTAATATTCAGAGTCTTTCACCTTAAATAGATCTAAGGTTTTGTTTTGTTTTCAAAGTATGTATTATAAAAAGTATGTATCATATAAAACAGGGGTCCCCAAACTTGACAGCTTTTAAGACTTGTGGATTTCAACTCCCAGAATTCTTCAGCCAACATAGCTGGCTAGAGAATTCTGGGAATTGAAGTCCACAAGTCTTAAAGCTGCCAAGTTTGAAGACTTCTGGTAACCTTTAAGTGAAAAGACGTTTTTTTCCCCCATTAACAAAAGCATATTCTGTTCTGTATTAGTATGCATTTTAGGCTATGATTTTGACATTATGAACTATAACTGTAAATAGATTATCATTTTCTATCTCCCAGCCTTTTTTTATGAGTTATTTTATACATTTTTAAAAACTTCTGTATGTTTTCCAGTGCTCTGCTGTGAGAGTCCAAGCAATGGGTAAATAACTCCTGTTTGATTGGCCAGAGACTGAGTTAAATTTGTTTAAATACTCCTCCTCCTTCCAGTTGAGCTCCACTTTATTAACTCAGTCTGAGTAGAGAGACCTATTGCTCCATTGCTTGGACTAATTCTTACTGTAGCTTTAAGATTTTTCTTTTCTTTTCTTTCTTTTTATTATTTGACTATTTTCTTTAATTAGTAGAGTTTCCTAGATTTGAATTCACTTTAAACGGGGTTCATTTCCCTTCAAATTCAGCCTACATTGGGCAGGCTGCTCTCAGCTGTTTGACTGGGGCTGCGGCATATTTTTCTTTTTCTCTGCCTCCACCTGGCCGGCGCGCCACATGGATTTGGAGGATGGTAGCACAGAGTCGCAGAACGCCTGGGAAAGCAGCCGTTCACTCCGGGCTGTTGAGATCGGCTGTGGCCATTTTACTTTGAAACTCCAGCTGGCAGGCATGCAGGGAGAGCTCTGGATCACCAGTAGGAGTGCCACAGGAGTTTTTTCTTCATCAGTGGTGGCTTCTCTGGCCATCTAAAGATCAACGGCAGCCATTTTCAGGGCTCCAAGCACCATGTGGAGATCCAAACTTCAGGGGAAGGCCACATGTGATTCAACAGGCCTTCCCATCGACTGGGCCAGCAATGCAGTCCTTTAATGCCGGATCAGGGTCACCAGATTCAAAGGGTCCAATCCACCACCAGGCCCAGCTTTCAAGGCCCATACATCAATCAGAGTCGCATCTCTTCTGCATCAGGGCCCACAACTGGCTCAGAAGACTTCAAACAGTGAGTTTTTTCCTTACTGCGCTTAAAGGACTGTAGTATCGGTCCCGCACCAAATTTGGGACAGGACAGTGCTCCATAGTGTCGGAAACCAGGTTCCCACCCCAGAGACGATGGTTTTCCTGGTGCTTAGTAGGTTGTAGTGTCGACTTCATGCCATTTCATTTCTGCCCCCTCCACCATAATTTTCACTGCATACAAACCATAGTGTTGGTTTGGCGTGTTTAATTTGGCTCCATCACAATGGTGGATCTTAGTCGTTCCCCATCCCAGGCCTCGTCCTCCCCCATCAGGGAAACTAGAGCTGAGGAGAGCCAAGGGCCTAGTAAAAAGAAGGCTCATAAATCAGGATCTACCACCAGGTCAAAGTCATCTGAGCGGGCCACTCCTCTGCTGCTGCAGCCAGAGATGCCCAAAGAAGGCAACGTGCACAAAAGAGAGCCGAAGCCCCCCCAACCACGGTTGCTTCTGAAAGGTCTCCCCAAATTGTGGCAGTGGCCCAGGTTCACCATCCCAATCCCGCGGGTTGGTCACCTAATGTATCTTTCGAGCCACAAGAAATACAGGAGGCTGACATGGAGCAACCTTCCCCTCAGGCAACTCCCATCCCTGACATGGTTTCCAGCAGGCGGAGATCACGCCTATCTGCCACCTTCACCCCAACCATGGCAGGGCTCCACCCAGCAGAGAAGGATCAACCTCACCTTTCTAAGGCAATGTGTGACATGATTACCCACACCATCTCACAAGGCATTGAAGCAGCTCTTACCAAAAGAGGTATTGGCCGTACACAACCTGAGGCTCATTCCAGTTTTAGAACTCTATGACCCAGGGAATACCGGGACAGAGAGCAATTGGAAGAGTCTCTATCCAACTCTCCATCCCATCAGACCAACTCCAATCTCCCAGAGGAGAAGGATTTTGATGAGTATAACTTTTCTGATGAAGAAGAACTCATCCCTGACAAACCCGCTGTCAAGGGTTAGGGTTAAGCAGACAGATAATATGGGGGCTCTCATGGGACAATCTGAGGGATCTACAGACCCTCAGGATCCCACTAAATTCCTATTCACAGAGCCAGTCACAGAGCAGGAGGCCATTCCATCGGCCAAGCTCTTTGTCGACGTCATTCAGAGGCAGTGGGCACAACCAGGATCAGTCAACATCCCCAGTGGCATGGACAAAAAGTTCTACACGGTAGAAAGGGAATTGGAGGATCTCCTCAACCTGCCTACCATGAACACTCCCATGGCAAATTTGACTACATCTACACTGCTTCCCTCTGACTTGGCTGACGGCCTCAAAGCAGAGGATAAGAGAGCAGAATTGGCAAGTCACAAGACTCACAATGCCGCTTCCTGGGCAATACAATCAGCCACGGTGGTGTCCTTTTTCAATAGGATGTCCCTCATTTGGCTCCGGCAATTGCAAGCCATGACATCCATTGGCACCAAGACATTAACAAATTGATTGCAGCAGCCAAATATTTGGCGGATGCAACTCTTAATTTTGCCAAATTCGCTTCACTGGTGCTCGCACCTAACATCACCTCGTCGACTTATCTGGCTCCACCATTGGCAGGCTGATATGAAGACTAAGTGGCATCTGGCAGCTGCACCCTTCAGAGATGGTTCCCTCTTCAGGGAGGCCCTGGAACCAATTTTAGTAGTGGGGCAAGACAAACGGAAGGTCCTTCCCTCCACTCAGCGGAGGACGGACCACAGGTTCCCTTTTTTATACCGCAGACAGCCATTTCGTTCTCAAGACTACAGTTTTCATGCCCCAGCTCATCCCAGGGTCTTCCACCACTCCACCAATAGAGCACCAGACAGACAAACCTTTCAAGACTCCCTCCCGTGGCAGATTCACCCAATCCAGACACTCCTTTCAAGGGCCAGGATCCAGACCCTACCGCAGGTCAAAGTGACTCAATTCAGGTCCCATCGGAGGAAAACTCACCAGATTCGCTTCCCACTGGTGAAACACCTCCACTGATGCTTGGGCCATTCAGACCAAAACCCTAGGTCTAACTATAGAATTCACCTCAGAATCACCAAAATATTTCATTCAGTGTTCCGTGGCCAAGGACTGCACCAAGAGAGCTCTAATGGAGGCAGAAATCCATCACCTACTACACATCCAAGCCATAAAGCCGGGAACCGGGTTCTATTCGATCCTATTCTTAGTGCAGAAGAAATCAGGTGGCACCAGGGCCATACTCGATCTCAAGAAGCTTAACGTATATGTCAAATACAGACGCTCCAAAATGCAATCTCTACAAAGCATTCTCACCAGCGTCAGACAAGGGGATCTTCGAACATCGATCGACCTTTGTGAGGCCTATCTCCACATCTCCATACGACTATCACACAGGTGGTTCCTCCACTTCTGTTACGAAGGGTCCCACTACCAATATCGGGCCCTGCCTTTCGGTCTTTCCTCAGCCCCACAGACATTCACAAAACTGCTGGACATGGTGGCAGCACAGTTACGGGCATTCCCAGTCAGGACCCAATGCTATCTCGATGATGTATTGATCCAATCGTCTACCCTAGCACAAGCCCACTCAGACCTCAAACTCACCATTCAAACTCTTCAGCAGTATGGCTTCACGGTGAACATGGAAAAGAGCCAGTTGCAACCATCCACCAGCCTGGTGCATCTGGGTGCATGAATAGACACTCAGCTCTGTCAGGTGTTCATCTCTCAGGAACGCCTTTCCAACATACGCACCACAGTACAACAAGTGATCTCTCACAAACGAGTCCCAATCTTGCTTCTTTCCAAACTACTGGGACAAATGATATCATGTCTGGACATCGTTCCTTGGGCAGCCCTACATTCTCGATCCCTTCAATGGCTTCTGTTACCAAGCCAATGAGCAGGCCTCAGAAACTACAATTCCCAGCTCACAGTCCCCTCAGGAGTGCTCACCTCCCTGAGATGGTGGTGGTCCAAGGCTCTGGAAAGGCTGCCTATTCAGAGAGCCCGATCATCTCATCTTGACCACAGATGCCAGTCTCTACGGTTGGGGAGCCCATCTTCAAGATCAGATGGCACAGGCCATTGGTCCCCTGGAACCAGGGCTGGAATTGAGAGCCGTGCATCTGGCGCTCCACCAATTCCAGACCAAGCTAGAGGGACAACATGTGCTCCTTCTGATGGACAACGTGACAACCAAGGCGCATGTCAACCATCGGGGGGCACGAAATCCAGACTTCTCATGCATGAAGCAAGAGCCCTCTGTCTGTGGTCAGACAGTCACCTGCTCTTCCTCTGGGCAGAGCACATATCAGGCTCATCAAACACATAAGCGGACTGGCTGAGCAGGGAGACCATCGACCCCTCGGAATGGCAACTCCATCCCGACCTGTTTCACCAGCTGACCTCCAGGTTCGGCCTCCCCCTGGTCGACCTCTTTGCCAGCCCCTCCAACACCCAGCTTTGCCGGTTCTACTCCAGGTTTCAAGTAGCAGGGGCCGAAGGCCTCAACACCCTCAGATGGCACTGGCCTCCGGGCCTCCTATATGCCTTTCCACCAATTCCCCTCCTCTCAAGAGTCATACGCAAGATCTTGGAGGAGAGGGCAGAAGTCGTAGTGGCGCCGTACTGTCCGTGACAAGCCTGGTTCGTGGATCTGGTGAATCTTTCCATTGCCTCCCCTTGGAGGATTCCCCCAGACAGGATCTCCCTTCGCCAGGGGGCCATTCTCCATCCAGAGCCACAGTGGCTCCAATTGGCCATCTGGCACTTGAACAGGAGATCCTAACGAAGGACCAGTTTTCCACCAAGGTCATCGCCACCATCTTGGCATCCCGACGCCCATCCACCATCCACATATATGAGGCCACATGGGCATCCTTTCGCACCTGGTGCTCCTCAAAGCAACTTTACCCCACCTCTGCCTCCATCCAGCATATCTTGGACTACCTCCAGGTGGGTTTGGACAAGGGACTAGCCATCAACACTCTTAGGACACAGCTTGCAGCATTAGCGACAGTACTTTCCTGCGAGGGGGCTGCAACTCTATCACAACATCCTTGAGTGCTCAGTTTCCTCAAAGGAGCATATAACCTTCAACCCTCCACAGTTCACATCCTGGGACTTGAATCTCATGTTGCAATACCTCACCTCTTCTCCATTCGAACTGCTTCAGGAAGCTAGTCTCAAGATCCTTACCTTCAAGGTCGCCTTCCTCCTAGCGATTACTTCAGCAAGACAAATTTCAGAAATGGTGACATCCGTTCCAAAGGACCTCTGCATTTTTCACCCTGATTGAGTCATCCTCCGCCTCGATCCAACATTTATCCCAAAGGTCAATAGTTGGTTTCACAGGTCTCAAGAAATCATTCTACCTGACTTCTGCCTCAACCCACAACACTTGTTCAACGTCCGCACAGCACTGCGCAAGTACATCCGCTTTACGTCAGATTTTCGCAGAACCAAAGCCCTCTTTGTTTGTTTTCAACCCAAGTTCCTGGGTTCGAAAGTGTCTGCATCCACTATCAAATGATGGCTCAAGGCCTGTATTTCCTTGGCCTACGACCTTCAGAAACGGACCAGACCAGGTCGCATCACCACCCATTCCACTAGAAGTGTGGCCACCTCGGCGGCTTGGGCCACTGAGGCCTCTATTCTTGAAATCTGCCGGGCCGCCACATGGACCTCTCCTTCTCCTTTCATTAGGAATTACAGGATTTATAAATTTGCATCAGCCAAGGCGGCATTCAGTCGCAGAGTTCTACAACAAGTCCTTCTAGTTGATGAGACCCTGAACATTCCAAGTTCCCTGCCCTAGGGATATTTAGCTTGGGTATATCCCATTGCTTGGACTCTCGCAGCAATGCACTGGAGAAGGAACATTGGACTTACCTGAACGTTCATTCTAAGTGCACTTCAAGAGAGTCCAACCCCACCCTATTCTGAGGACTCCAGGATCTGGACACTTGTGTTTTCTTACAGGTTTTGGTATCTCCAGATCCAGGATATTGTTAATAAAGTGGAGCTCAACCAGAAGGAGGAGTATTTAAACAAATTTAACTCGGTCTCTGGCCAATCAATAGGAATTATTACCCATTGCTTGGACTCTCTTGCAGCGCACTTAGAACGAATGTTCAGGTACGTCCAACATTCCTTTTCATTGCTTTAAAGCTGTAAATCTCTACAAGGTTTGCATTAGACAAGGATATTATAAAGTTATCAATTAATCAAAATGGGCTGCCTGTTACTGGAAAGTAATTTTAAAAATCTCTGGGGTGAGAAGACAATATCTTGTTCCTGCCTCAGATTTATTTGATTTGTACTGCTTTCACACAATAAACTGTGATTTGGTCTTTGCCCAACTGGGTAAGATAATCTAAAAGTAAGACTAAGTAATTTAAAACAATTAGTCCCTTTTAATAATTTAAACATTACAATAACATTAGCTCAATAACACATTTTAATATGTTATTGTAATGTAGGTATGATGAGTCAATACGAAAGGCTTGCATCTACCTCCGTATATCTTTTGGCTGTATTAAGACTAAGTTGTTTAAAAGTGGCAAATCTTGTGACCATGTCATAAAATAGCCACTCATAGACTGAATTAAGGTTTTGATGAGTAAATTGATATGCCTTACAGCGGAGATCCCCAACCCCCAGTCCGCAGCTGGTGCAAAACCTCTCCCCACCACTACCACTGTCACCAGTCCACACGCCAGAAAGGTTGGGGACCTCTGCTTTGCAGTTTACATTTTTGGTATTTTTCATATTTACAATTTGTTTATTTTCCAAGGTGTGTTTTGTTTTATTTTATGAATTCATAATGTAACCTTTTTTTTTTCAATTTTTACTCATCAGGTACCACAGAGAAATGGCTTTATGGATTTGGATATTGAGCATCCTGAGCTATTCCTGCATTTCTTGTGCATTAAGGTCAAAGAAATGGGATACGTACCAGAGTAGGACAGAACTTACTCACTTAGCAGTGAACCACGATACGGGGACAGTCTATTTAGGAGCCGTAAATGCCCTGCATCAACTCACAAAAGACTTGAAACTCTCAATAGATGAAGTAATCACTGGGCCACATTTGGATAACAAAAAATGCACACCTCCCATTGAAGAAAGCCAGTGCTCTGACAAACAAATGACGGACAATTACAACAAGTTACTGTTGGTGGACACGCAAGAGAAAAGAATAGTCGTTTGTGGGAGTCTGTTTAGGGGCATATGCTCCATAAGAGAACTTGAAAATATTTCCAATAGGACTTACTACGAGACTGGCAGTGGAGAGAAATCTTTTGTTGCAAGTAATGATGAGAATGTAGCCACTGTGGGGCTGATCACCTCCTTGAAAAAAGGCCGAATGATGTTTGTGGGGAAGGGCAATGGGGGAAATGACAACGGGGTCATAATCAGCACTCGACAGCTTTTTAATGGAGATGGGAGAGAGATTTTTGAATTGTACGCAGATCCTGCTGCTATTAAATCGGCCTACCCTTACTCAAGCTCACAGCAGTTCCTCTATATCTTTGAGGACAATAAATTTGTTTATTTTATTTTCAATCAGAATGAGAGGCAGGCCACTATAAATAGGACACTTATTGGGCGACTCTGCAAAGAAGATGAACATTATCATTCCTATTTTGAAATGGACTTGGAGTGTAAAGATGACACCGGCCCTTTTAATCAAAGCAATGCAATCTATGCTTCTGTCCATGGGGAACACCCAACACCTCATCTAAGGTTATCAGAGCAAGCTTTGGAGGCTCCACCCCAGGACAAGCTGCTCATAGGCCTTTTCAGGAGGATGGAAAAAGACTCCTTGGTGTCTGCCATGTGTGTTTATGTTTTGAGCGATATCAACAAAAAAATGGAAGAAAACAGGGAGAAATGTTATACAAAGGATTCACGTAATGTATTTTACAAACCATTCAGAACAGAAAATGCTCCGTGCAAAACTATGTCGCACCAGGTGAGTTGAAATAATTAAGTTGCTGTGGAAGATGAGCATTCATCTAATGTTTCCCATCCATAGGATGAAACCACAAGACTCAAACATCATTAGTAAGCCCAAATGTATCTTTTTGGGGTTTTTTTTAACCATCCAGAGATAATCCTGCATAATCTTCTTTTCTCTCAGGCAGTATTGGATCACTATTTCATATGAAAGACAACTATTTCATGTATGTTTTTAAGCTGTCCATTCAAGGGTTTCAAACAGGCACAATTCAGTCAAATCTAAGCATGTCCATGAATACCTTTCAATAGAATAATTCCAATTTAAAAGTGCTTCCTGTTGGCTCAATTATGCCTTCATGGTTTCTGTATGAAGGAACAGTAGTTACTTCTGCAAATAGATTTTTTATAGGAGAAAAAATATTGATTATATTAATGGCAGTGTAACAGCAGCATTAGAGCATCTGAGGAAACATTATAGGTCAATTTTTCTAGATAACATGTTAACATTGTTGAACATACACAGTTTTCTAATCTATTGATCCATTCTAATGGTGGATTGCTTCTGGTTCTGTCTGGTTCTTAGAACCAGTAGTAAAACTGGCAGGAGGCTCCACCCACCTGGCCCAACATCATCATGGGGCGATCTGTTCATACGTAGAAGCTTCTGCGCATGTGCAGAAGCGTGTGTGAGCATGTGCGCGTGCTCCCATTGCAAACCGGTAGTTTGCAATGGGAAGTGGAACCCAACCCTGATCCATTCACAACTTGCTGAGATGTCATAATGTGCAACTTTTCTGTTTTTCTGAAACACTTGAATTTTCAGATCAACCCTAATTTCAGGGTTTAGAGGTTTTTTTGTTTTTGTTTTTTTTTAATCCCATTTATATCCCGCCCTTCTCCGGAGACTCAGGGCGGCTTACAATTAAGCACAAG
>JANHFM010006805.1:383520-400802 GCA_032468115.1 Grayia smithii
GGCTGAGTAAACCTTGAGCCTGGTGAGAATCGAACCAGCACTAATTGCAAGCAGCTGGACTTAAGTAGAGACACTTAGCCAGTGCATTAGCAATCTGCACCACCAAAGACTCTCAATTAACTCTAGGTTAATATTTGTTTGAATTTATGATTCCTAATTCATGCTTCCTTTCGTAGAATTCAAGTGTAACTTTTCCATGTGGCTCTGAACATTTACCGTATCCTTTGGGAAGCAAAGAAGGAATTTCTGCAGAACCTGTGTTCAAGAAGGAAGGGATAAATTTAACAGCAGTGACTTTTGCTGTGGAGAATGGGAAGACTGTAATATTTGTTGGAACATCAGATGGCAGAATTCTGAAGGTAATTTCTTATGTAACTTAATGCTAAAAATTTTAGAATACTAAAATTATGACCATCATAAATTGGCTATAGACATAAAGTTATTCCAAGTGAATGTTTGACTTTTAAATAAAATAAATGAAGCCAAAAGCATTTGAAGCAGTGGATAGGCAATGGCTAACATGATGATGATGATGATGATGATGATGATGATGATGATGATGGTGATGGTGATGGTGATTGGAAGGCTGCGCTCTAGCCAGGAATACAATGTTGTCATTTCATTTATGGATATATGTAGTGCATACAAGCTAGTCATGGCTTAATTCAATAGATTCTGGTTAGATCAGGGCCTAATACAATAGTGAATGAGATCTAAATCATAGGTTTTCATTTTATGTTCTTCCCTTAGATACTTGACATCTGTTCACTGGCATAGCCAATATGAGCAAACTAATTTATGTTCATTATGTTTGGCCTATTAACCAGGATTAGAAATATGCTTAAATATTATTTCCATTTTAGTAGCTGTGCTTCCTGCAACAAAAACAGCTTTTTGGCATCTTAAAGACTACAACAGCTGTTATTGGGAAAGCATTTGATCAGAGTGTTTAGTGGTGGTCAAAACCCAGCAGAAAATATCTACAGACAGTTTATTTTAACAAACTATTTTCTGTAGTGACACAAACATTTTTACAATTATGAGTTGATTTCCATTTCAGTCTGGCAAGCAAATACTCTGTTTATCTTAGTTTGCTTACAAGCTTGTTTTGTAATGATTAAGAAATACATGATAAGGGAAGAGGAAAGGCGCATCTGTCCAAAGTCCATATCCAGTTACCAAATAGTTTTTAATCAAATACTAATGTCCCATTATATCTATGTGTTTGAATAAATATTTGGGACCTCAGGTAGGCTCCTTTCCTTCCTGTCCCTATAGTTGAATGAGATACGTAAATAAAGTTTAATTTTATTTTCAACATGATCTTGATATGTCTTTATATAAGAATATATATATAAGAATCAAAAAAGGGATTTTAATTTTTATCTGCTGATCAGGATTTCAGTAGCAGGTTTGCTTAATGAATCATGGTTTCTTTAAATATGTGATATTTCTTATTCAGTAAGTAAATTTTAAATGAGATAAACTATTTTTTTTTGCTATAAAAGAAAAAGATCATGATGGCTTAACATTTCAGTTGGGTTCATTTAAGATTATGCACATAAGTCTAAATCATGATTCTAGAATTACATGTCATAAACCAGAGGTCTTCAAACTTGGCAGCTTTAAGACTTGTGGACTTCAACTCCCAGAATTCTCCAGTCAGCATAGCTGACTGGAAAATTCAGAGAGTTGAAGTTCACAAGTCTTAAAGCTGCCAAGTTTGAGGACCCCTGCCATAAAATCTCACCCTGATAAAGTTCTCTGGTTCTAATACTTTAATAGATATCTGCTATCAATAAAATGGATCATAAATTCTATTGGAAAGTTGTTTGATAATATATTGACTTGCCATTTGAAAGCCTGGACCATATTGCACTGTAATACATCACAAAAATGGAAAATCAAACTTTCCATTTGTTTTGGGAATAAAAATATTAAACTTATCAATACTACTTAAATAAAAAAGTATTTTCTCATTGCTTAAAATTATGTAGTTAGATCATTTTAGCTAACAAAAGGTATATATTCAAATACATTTGAAGTGAATAAGCATCATTCTAATATGACTGAAAACAGATAAAATAATATACCTAATCTGCATTTTAGGTAGCTTTGTCAAATCCTGCAAAGGAATATGCTAGCATTCTTATTGAAAAAAACAAGCCTATAAAAAAGGATCTTCTTCTTGATGCTGTCCATGAGAACTTGTATGTGATGACCACAGATAAGGTACAAAATCTTTGGTAGCAATAATGAGATCATAAAAGTTGTGTTAAATGTGTATTTCTGCATCATAGGGCCTATCCGCAGGACTATTTAATGAGCCATCAACAAATTACTGTGATGCTAAATGAAAATCACAGCAATTGCATGTTTACTTCTTTATTGGCATGAGAAGAAGGTTAAGTTTTTTTTATTCTTGAATAAAGTCAATAAAGTCAGATATTTGGAGAAATGTATTAAGAAATTTACAGTAGAGGGAATAGGGCTGCTATATTATGAGAGAGAGCAGTTTTTCCACATTTTGTTTCCACAGCTAACATTAATAGCTCTCCTTTAATTCACACACACAGCATCTATTTCTAACATAACATTTGGTTTGACCTTAATTCAAACCCATTATGAAAACCACTGGACCACAAGGTTCAGTTGCCAATAATTGTAGTGATTTATTGTCCAACTGTAGCTGGGAAGTACCATTAGAAGATGACAGGCAACTTGGAGCAGAGTTAAGATAGCAACAATAATGATACAATATTTGGTGCAAAAATAACCCCCCAAAACTATTAAGAACTATCAGAATGTTTAACACAGGAAAACAGATAATACAGGTAGGAAGCCAGTGTGTATCATATAGAGAAACCATTAGATTTTTTTTTAGCTCCTGCTATATTATTTCTGTTAATATTATGGAAACCATGGAGCTGCTAGAAGCTTGAATCAACTTTTATTCTTCTCGTACACTATTCCCATTTTCATGTAGTAATTGGAGAATAATCAAACCATCAATTCCCACAATCTCTTACGTTTTTGCTTATCATGTTATTTAACCAGATGTGGTTGCTCTCAAATGTAGTCTTCTATAATTAAAAACAGCTCACACTAGTTGTTGCTGTTTTCTTGATGGCTCAGATTTCCTGCCTCCTCCTACTTCTTCAAAATACTGTTAAGAATAATCAGCAGAAGTTTGTGAAATAGGCATGATTGGCAAAATTTACAGTGGAAAAATATATACTAAACGTTTTTAATCAATACATTTATATATAAGTTGTACTGCATTATAAATTCTTTAATGGTTTGCTTCAAAAGTGCTAGGATTTTAAAATGAGTGCTTTTGTCATATGGCTTAAGAGCCATCTCTTTGATATTAAATTGCTTGAAGGAAGATATTGCAGGAACTTAATATGACTAACAGTTATGAAATATGACATTCTAATTCTTAACAGATTGACTTGAAATAAATCCTATTAGGCTCCCAGAGTGATATCTTTAATAAGGATATATATAGACCATAATATTCATTTCTGATCATGACTGAGTGTTGGGAAAATGCTTCACTCACCTCCCAGCCAAATTTGAAGTGAGGTTCAAAAATGTTAAGTCTTGTATTTCTCGCTAATTATCATGAGAATTCCCATAAACAACTGTATGTTGTAATTATTTACAAAGTGTGTTCTAAACTTTTTTTTAATGAGGGCTGATGACAAAGGATCCCAAGTGTCTAAGGGACTTTGTGAAAACAATTTGATTAATGAAAATTAATCATAAATAAAGGGGAAGATAAAAATAAAGGGGAAGAACCCAAAGACCATTGAATTTTCACATGAACAATGACAGTGTTTTAAAACTGTGAGCAACATTGTGGAGCTTAGAGGGAGGGGGTAAGGTGGTGCTATTAATTTCAGCTGCCTTGTGAATGTATAAGCATCCAGTGAAATGCAATCTGCAACATACTTGTACTGGCATTTCAACAGAAAGAAGTGATCATTGCCTTGACATGAAGGAGTGCCCTATAATCCTGCACTACTAGTTCCAAGAGAGTGCTTCCTTCCCCTCCCCCAAGCTCTCAATTATGTATTATAAAGGATAGAAGTGTGGCACTTACTGTGCTAATATCACAGCTCAGTGGGCAGAGGATGAGGAAGGGATGGGTGTTTATTGCTAGCTAGGAGTTATTAAAACTAAATGGAACCTCAGGTTCAAAAGCAGTTTATCACAGAAGATCAAATTGAGTGAGAATTGTTTCAAAAGGAAAAAAAAAGCTTTGCAGTGGTTTTCAGTATAATACATCATACAAATGTGTTGTTAAGTGGGGAAAAACCAACCCATTGTTAGATTTTCATTGGATTGGATGGCTCAGAAGATCCCATTAGATACATGATCTTCAGGGGTTAGAATAGTACCTTGAAGAATGTTTGTTCCTGAGATTTTTGGTTAAATTATTTAAGGGACAGGACAAATTGTAGATAAGCTAAGAGTACAAAATGCCTTGTTGGAATATCACTTGTGTACAAACATCATTTTCCATGCTTTCTTTTTCAAAGTGACTGCGATATTCTTATTTAATGTTAATTGGTTTCTTTACTAGGTATTTCGTTTGCCTGTCCAAGACTGTGTTAGTTACTCAACCTGTAACCTTTGTACCCAAGCACGAGATCCTTACTGTGGCTGGTGTGTAACAGAAGGAAAGTAAGTGTTGTAGCAGCAGCTAAGAGAGAGATATCATAGTATGCAAAGTTAATTCTTTTCACAAGATCAGGATGTTGACTAATTTCTTCAAAGCATTTGTATGAGAACTGAAAAATCTTCATCACAAATTATCACAATATAAACATATAATGAGCAGCATGGTAGAAACCAATTTACATTTTTTCCTGTATAGTTTGAATATAATTTGCATGAAAATGGTAGTTGCCAAGCCACAGCTGGTGAACATTTAGTATTTATCTAGTGATAGTCTTATTCTTGTGTTTTAACCCTAAATGGTCCTTAATATAGCTCCAAAAATGATGCTTATAAATCATTCAAGGCAGAAGGGATAAACACTATGCCAAATTTTGCTTTCTTTTGTCTATGTTTCTAGCTAAAAGGTTTTTCATGTCTGAAGTATTTTCTAAAAAAAAATGCTACTGAAGGATAAACTAGAATTTGTAATGTTCAGCATGCAATGACAGAGACTTATCCAGGATTATGTCTGCGATGTTGTGGATGCCAGGTTTCCAAATCCTTTCACATTTGGCAGTTCCTTAATGGTGACAGTTTACATTAGTCAGAATTAGAATTTGGTTCACCTGAAGCATAGACAATATGTAAAATTGAGTTAATGAGAACAGAATTTTTGTGCTTTTTATTTACCCATTTAAGCATAGATATTTATTAATTGTTAAATTTATATAATATGCAATTGCACCTAGATTTGACTCTAGACAGCTTACAGTCAACAAAAGCAACAAGATAAAAGATTAAAACAATAAACATTAAAACATTACCTTAAAATTAATAAGATGAAACAAAAGTGAAATATAGCCACAATGTTTTCAAACACAAGTTGAAGGAACTAGAAACTAACTGATAATTTACCAGAAATATAAGCCAATTGATTAGAAAAGTTATCCTTAGCACATTAGTTTTGGTTTTATGTTTATGCTTTCTTAGATGTATATATCAACTGCCCACTGGAAATTCAGTACCATTTCTCTTGTTTAAATTTGTGCAGTTTACAACATAAAACATAATTAAAAAGTGAACTATTTTAGCTGTCTACACAATCTCTGTGATTTCAGAGTGGTTTCTTCTGGGTTAATTGGAGATGCAGAAGATTGAATCCTATTTCTTGAAAAACCTATGCCATAATACCAAAGAGCTGTTTCAGAGAAAGGATCTCAACATACCACAAAAAATAAATCGCAGTAGATGTTATTAAAAACACAAAAGATACAAACACAACCTATGTATGCATATAAAGGTCATTTAAATTTACAATTGTGAGTGGAGAGTTTTTAGGAAAATTTTAAACAAGATTTTATTTCCAATTTTTTCCAATTTTTCATTTTATCTACAGTAGAACCTCTGTTCACGACCATAATTCATTCCATATCTTTGGTTGCAAACCGATTTGGTTGTGTCCCAAACCTAATTTTGGAAATTTGGCACTTACAAAAAAAAAATGGTGCGGAAGGGGAAATTGGCTGCGAAAAAAAATTGTCAATTTTTTGGTTGGAACCTGATTTGGTCATGGTCAGAAATGTTCGTGATCAGATGTTCTACTGTACATTATCTTTCCAGTTTGTATCTTTTCCCCCTTTTACCGGTATTAATATTTACAATTTAAAGGTATTATATGGAATTACTTGGCTTTTTATTGTTCCTTATTTTTTTTTTCATTTCTAGAATTCACAGTCAATCAGATGAACTTTCTAAGCTTTTACATTGCAATTTTGAGAGGAAAAACACTAGTTTGTGTTACTATGTTTTGTGGCAAAGTCAGACAGATGTTTAGACTGGATTTGGCATTTTTATCCACCATAGGCAGATGTTATTATAGTATGTCATACGATCAGTCAGATATTCATACAATATTTGACATTTTTTGACCACCTATTGAGTCCTTTCCAAGGACCTGGGATAGGCAGGTGTGGATGTCTGATGCTGTTACAAATATTGTCTGAGTTAGGCTGCCTTTTGTGACTGATGGTGATTTTGATCAATGCCAATGGTGTTGAAGTAGTGCTCCAGATGTTTGGGATTGCACTCAAGAGCCTATTACTATTTGTACTATCTTTGCTTTATTTTAGCCCAATTGTTCTACTTCTGTTTGCTGGTCTTTGTATTTTGTGATTTTTCCCCAGTTCTTAATCTTCCATTCTGCTGTCTGCAAGTATTCCCATGTCAACTATCCAGATATCTTATCTACCATTGTTAAGTCTGGGATGTTATATGGCAGTGCTTGTTTGTTTGAATTCTAAAGTCTCAGAGAACATTAGCTTGTTTATTTTCTAATATTTTGTCTGTTTTATGGGCCCACTAGTGCTTTCTCACATTATTATTATTATTATTATTATTATTATTATTATTATTATTATTGATAGTACCATTAATTCTGCCGGTTACTGAACAATCTATTTATCACTTGACTGAAGATCAGGCATAGTAATTAAATGATACTTCAGAAGTATGCTTAAAATTTGCTGAACCAAAATTTTTGAATGTCTCTAGGCTTATTTTTAATCAGTAACAGAAGGAGGTATAGGTCTAAACTCTATTTCTAAGTACAAGTTAATTAACCCCATGGCAGAACCAAATGGGATTTTGTGATATGAAGTTCATAAACTTGGCAGATAGTTTACTTAATTATAGGAAGGGGCTAGGTTTGGGGGATCCTGCTTTCCCTCTAAATATATAGAAGATTTCAGTAAAATTACTGAAAAGCTTACAGTAGTACAGTGCCAATGCATACAGTCTGAAATATTTGGTCATTGCAACTCATAAAATATGAATAAAGCAATCACATTTCCTGGAAAAGTAGCTTTTCTTTTGGCTTCTGGTGATGACTTTTTCTCTCATTATTTTGAGGTTTCAAAGATCTATGCAGGAAAATGTATAGTTTGATACATGTAGTAATACCAACTCAAATCTGTGAGTGGCACCAACAACCATCAAAGAAGAGGTTATCATTGGTCTTGAGGAAAGATTTAAGACAAAAAAATTTAAAAACTGCATTCAAAAGATCAATTGCAACATAGTTTGCTCAGGGATGTTTCAAGAATATACTAGAAGTTAGAACCTTAAAGAAGAACACAGTGAATATAAAATTTATTTCTTGTAGCATTGGATTATTTTATTTTGTTACGATGGTATAGTTAATACACTACACTAGAAAACTTGCAGTACTCCAGTGGAACTATAACTCCCAGCACTCGCCAACATTGTCCATGTCATAATTTAAATCTTGGACTAGGACTAAGGTTCCCAGATTCAAATTCTTAAGCAGTTATGAAGTTCACTTGGTAAGACAGAAGTAAAAAGAAAAATCTCAAAGCAAAGACCTCTAATAAGGAGGAAAAAAATGGATGCAACATATGCTGGACACTTGGAAAAAGCAGAAGATACAAATGTTAACAGTTAAATGTGAAATAAAAATAATGGAATGGAGACATGCTTACCTTTTTAAAAAAAATATTGAGGAATATTGTGGAATATTACAAATTTCTTATCCTGCTAAAATAGGAAATTTGAGCCTAGAGCTTAAATTGGGGATTTCATTTGCTGGTAGTAACAGCAGTTTGATGCAACACAGTATGTGGTAGATACTCATTAGTATTAAGTATCAATAGTGATAATGTCCTAATTACAAGGAGACAGCTATTGTACACTGCCAACATTTTATTTTACTGTCATATTTACATAATCCCAGATTACATGTGTCAGATTCCTAACATTTAGTAGTATGATGCAGATTATTAAATTATTCATTCATTTTATATGCTAGTCTTACTAGCTAAACCAGATGGGAAACACTACCAAATCAGCTAATTCTACTTCATTGTAAAATTACATTAACAAGTCTGACGGTACAGTTCTCCCGCTGTCTTCTTTACAAAATTACAGAGGGTCGCTTCAGAATCTCTTGCTCTACCCACTATCCAGCTGCAGACAGTTGTCTCTTATTTGATCATTTCCTAGGCAGCATTTCGTGGTCCATTCTCACAAGGTCTTTCCCACACCCCATTACATTATAGTCATCCATCTCTCATATGTGACTCTGGGCAGCTCACAGGCTTTAAAACAGAAAACAAAAAATAGTTACAAATAAACAATTAAAACTGTTAAAAACCAATTCAAACAGTGAAAACAGAAGGCCCACTGGTTTCATCGCCACATAGAATTGGCAGAAAATCTTGGGGAAAACTCTAGAAAACCATTGTCATTCTGAGTAGACATTACTGAACCTATTCAACAGTGTTAGCTTTTTCAAAAGGTATATGCCAAATAAAGTTTTCTGTAGTCCAGGAAAATTTCTCATAACAAATCTGGGAGTCATGTGAATCTGCTCAGAAGAGTTCAAAGTAAGATAGTTCAGTTTCTATTCTACTTTGCTACATGATTAAAAATACACTTGATGTTTTGTATTAAGAATGTGATCTTTTTTCAATATCCAAGAAATAGAGCATACTAAATATGTTAGAAAACTACCCAAAACAATTCAACTAGAATTTGCAATTCAGGAGAGGTAGCTTTCAGGATCACTCACACTGAGCTGCAAATAAAAAGTTTTTGCCAAGTGTGCCATTCGGTGTGGATTTAGTCTCATTGATAATTAGATCCTTACAATCTCGCATAATATTTTCAGTTGTCTAGCTTCCCTGTGTCTCTTCATGAAATTTAGGTCTGCCACAGTTGTTGGTTTGCCATCCATCTCAAAAGATTTGTATTAATGGAACCTATTATTTACATTTCATGAGTATGAGGCAATAATATATTCAGCCACCCAAAGTCACAGTAAATTTAGATGGGTTCTGCTGCACTCAGCTCTATTTGGAGTTCTTAGTGCTATTCTATTCCTTAAAATTATTGACAAAACCTGAAAGTAGATCATATCTCAAGAACTTTGTTAAATTCATATTCCCTCCAGCAATGAAAAATAACCAATTCCAAAGCCAGAAATGTTTGCTTTTTTCTGTGGCACAGTAACAGCCTACGGAGCTAAGCCTCAGGCTAAAAATAAAGAACTGATGACAAATTTGAAAAGTGCTAAAGAATAATCAAAACAGTCCAGATTTATATACTTCATAAGCAGTTTAGCTTCTTAACAGCTAAAGCTACTTTTCCATTATATGTTTCTTGAATATTAGATTAGATTTTCCAGTACTGTACAGTAAATTGTATTTAAGATAATTATTTGTACATTTATTGTTGTCATTTTAAATGCTCATAGGTAATTATCTTGTCGTAAAGAACAATAAGTAAACTGAAAGAAAAGAAAAATGAAATATTAAACATTTAATGTGTGCCATCTGTCATTTATCAATTTGCATAGGTTTGAATGTCATTTCATTTTGACTGAGTGCTGAGTTAAAATTTTTAATTACTTTGGATAACATTAGACTTTATTATTTATTCCAGATGCACAAGGAAAAAGGACTGTGGAAGATCAGCTAGGGAAAATAATTGGCTTTGGAGTCCTAATGGTGTTTGTTTGAGTATTACAGGTGCTAACCCTCAAAATATGAGCCGGAAAGTTCTGAGCAAGGTAAATATGCAATGAATTCGTCATAAATATGAAAAACATACATTTGGGAGGGTGGGAAATAATTGTGCCCACTTGTTGCATGATCATACATAAAATCAGTTTAGATTATTTTAATTACCGTTATCCTTTGTGCTTGTTTAATGTGGTGTTTTCTTGTATTTATTTCTGAGAAACTGCTAGTTTTATACAAAATCTTGAATTTCTATTTTTGCTTTTTAAAACATCTGGATGCAAAAAAAGTGAAATTTGCCTGTACACAAGAAACTTACAGTTTAAACAGACATCTACAGAGCTATAGTTTGAGAGGCACAAACATAGATTGATTTAAGGATTCCAAGTTTTGAGAATACCATATTTTCATAATATCTGCTTAGATACAGACCTGGTTCCAAAGTACTAAAACAAAATAAATTGGTTGTGACTATATCCTATGGCTTCTCTATGATTCTTAATATATATCTTAATATAGTGTTAATCAACCTTGAAATCTTTAAGATGGACTTCAACACCTATCCAATCTTGCAAGCTGATGAATTTTGATAGTTGATATCCACATGTCTTAAAGTTCCCAAGGTTGAGAAACACTCCGGTAATATCTGAGGAAAAGGGGCATGCCACTTTTGTAAACTAGCCTTCCAATCAGAGCTTAAATTATAGCTAAACAAGTCAAAAATATTATGAGAACCTCGGCTATTATAATAATAACAACCCTGTAAACCTAAAACTTTGAAAGAAAAAAACCCAGAATTAAGTACTAAAGCAGATCCTTCTTAGGAGATATAATCTAGAATTAGATTTACTGGCTATTTCTAGTACATCCAAGAGACAAAAACATCTGTTGTTGACATATCTTTAGTAACTGTGCATTTTGCACAGAATGATGAAGAGATTTCCTGTTAGATAATTCCATTGTTCAAATGGTAAACTACAATTTGGGAATCCTTTGCAATTAGGTATTTATAAGGATACAGAAGCGTGCTGTGGTGGGTTAGCAATTGAAGATTCAGCTTCAATAAGCAAGGTATCTTGCTGAGATCATCACTACTATGAAACAGGAAAAAAAATCCTAAATCATGAATTTAGTTTGTTTAGAAAGATAGGATATCCCTATTCCTTTCAAGACAGAAGTATTATACTTGGGGGAAAAAGGGTTACAATGAATAGGAGCAATATTATATTGTGATTAATTATAGTACAAAAAGATAGCATCTTTTCATCTCTTGCTCATTCCGACTGTATAGTTCAATTTACCAGTTCCCATGGCTCATTTTTTCAGGGTTCTGATTCCTAAAGGTAAAACTCTTGTCACTTGGAAAATAGGCCACACAATTACTTAAAACACACAGCAGTTAAAGGTGATGGCAAAACAGAATGGAACTGTGAAGGCTAACATGTTGGAAGAAGACATCAGCAGTGTTTCTTAGGGAGCTAATCAAATCAATGAATTTCTTAACCCATTCCATTCTTTTCTCACCTTTTTTGAGGATATTGATTTCTTAAGGTTATAGAAATAATTAAATATTGGGGTGCTCATTCTGCAATGCTTGCAAAGCAACCAGGCATCACTCTTCCTCAGAAAACGTCTCATTTTTGTCCTTCACCAAACAAAATGTTGTTTTGACTCTATTTGATGGGAAGTTTGTCTTTGTTGTACTTTCAGAATAAGTTCCTTGATTATTTCCAGCCTGACTTGCAACTCCCGCTGTGTGTTCTGGCTTATGCTGTTCTGTGGACAGCATGCTTTAATTGTCCTGGAAAAGTTTAAACAACTTCTGTGCTGAATAGATGCTACATTTAGGCTGAAGTGAGAATTTAACAAAAGACTTGTTGTATTCTGTAGAGACATAAAAGCATGAAAACAATGCCTTATGTCTTATTTCAAAAATATGCAGGGCAGATTTTTAGGGGACAAAGCACCTTTGCAAGTTACACAGAGAATTCCATCTAGAAATTTAAAAAGAAAAAGTAGAAATTCATGCAGACTGATTCAAATTATGTTGTGCTGGGACCACCCTGTTGTTCTTTTTACAAGAATGAGGCAGTTCCAAAGTTTTATCAAAGTACATGTCAGCAGGCTGTATTATGTAAATATGATGACAACACAAGAGAGAATGGGTAAAATCTATTAATAGTTTGGTTTGGTTTGGTTTCCATAAAATCATCAAAAATTATTATTCTTAAAATTAGAAAAAACGTTCTGATATAAAAAGGGCAAAATTTATCAGTACATCGGGCTTCTTGAAATAACATAAGATGTCATTTGAAAGTCATTTTATGAGTCTTTGCTGAAGTGCTCTCCTTGGAAATAGCTAACCAAATATATGACGATACCTTGAAGATGCCTTAGATAGCAACAGATGGTTGGTCTAGAAAGTTATTGAAAGTATTCCTACCATCCTTTGGTCTGTGTGATAGTAACTGGAATCCAGTAACATCAAGAGAGCTATAATTATCTATCTGTGATATAAGCAATATCTACTTCAATTAGTAAGGGATCTTCTACTGAGATCTTTGTCACAAACTTTTCAAAATTTGTCCAGTGCCAAGTATTGAATCTTAAGTTTTGTACGTAAGTTTTGTAGCTGCTTTCCAAAATTAATACAGTTACGAGTAATCCATTAAAATGCCACTATTGTTGCATTAACTTTATGCATTGATCAAGTAAAGTTTTGCTTTATTTTTGTACAAAGTTTTATTGCTACACTTCTTTGTTGCTTTGTTAAAATCTGTATTGTTTCTAAGTGTTCTTTGTTCTTATAATTCCAGGTAGAATTTACTATAAGCCCTTTGCCAGACTTAAATGAAGATGACCAGCTTTGGTGTCAGTTTGGTGAAATGAGGCAGCAGGCAGAGAAACAAGGTGATGCTGTTATCTGCCAACCTCCAAATCAAATTCCTCCAACAACCAAAGGCCAAGGTAAAGATACAGCTGAGCCCCATGTTTAAAGCTCAAATCCAAAATTTGAAGCTACTATTTTAACAGCTGCTTGAAACCACAAATGTTGTGTGGGTTTTTCTGTGATTCATTTTTCTTGGCATTATCCTAAGAATGGTATCTTTAACATTTTTCTTCTTAGAAATATTAATAGCAACTTGTCTGTTAATTCCATCTGATGCATTCCAGGCATATTTGCCTCCCTTATGCATACATTAAGTATTACAAAAACGCTAAAAGGTGAAGGATGAACTTATCAATAGTCATTCAATTTCATTTGGACTAAAGCCTGCTACAACTCAGTTGTTTGTTGCATCAGGGTATTTTTAAAAAAAAAACATCAATACAGTAGTTACTGTTGATAGGATACTGCTTCTCCCAGTGGATGCATAACCTGAGGATCTTTCAGCACTCAAGATTCTTGTAGAAATAGCAAGTGTAAACCATGGCTAGGGAGACTTTTGTTCAGTTTCAGTTGCTGCACTGGTTGTGTCTCTTCCCTTGAAAAAAAGATGCTCTGGCAATGGTGACTCATGTTCAGTTCATCACATAGTAAGATTACTGTAATACTCTCTATGTCAGGATACCCTCGGAGATGATTTATAAACTGTCTGATTCAAAATTTCATTGACAAGACTCATGATAAGACAACCATCAGAATGTAAATACAGCTGGATGGCTTTTCAAAGTGCTATGCATCCACTTGTAAAGCATTGAATTATATCAGACAATGATATGTCAAGTTAGAATCTATCCTTCCAATTCATCTTGCACACAGGACTGCTGAGCCTCCCTGACCACATTCCAAAGCAATAGCAATAGCACTTAGACCAGGGGTCGGCAACCTTAAACACTCAAAGAGCCACTTGGACCTTTCCTACAGAAAAAAAAAACACCGGGAGCCACAAAACCTGGGTGGTCGTGGCCAACTCGATGTCACGCACTCCTACCCAGTCACATGACTCCCTAGCCACGCCTACTCAGCCACAAAACCATTCTCTATGTCTCTCTCCCCATCTCCCTCTCTCTTCCCCCTCTTTCTGTATCTCTGTGTCTCTGTCCCTATCTTCCCTTCCCTCCCATGTCTGTGTCTTTTTTCCTCTGTATCTCTGTCTCTCCCTCTTCCCCTCTCTCATCCCCTCTCTATGTATCACTCTGTATGTGTCTCTTTATGTCTGTGTGTGTGTGTGTGTGCGCGTGCGTGTGTGTGTGTGTGATTCTCTTTCTTCCCCCTCCCTTCGGGCAACTGCCCTCCTCCTCCTCCCCTTGGCTGGCTGTGGCTGAGCCAGGAGTATGTGCTTGCTTGGGGAGATCTTCCTCAAGCAAGCGCCAAAGTACAGCAAAGGCACACGCGGGGTGGGCGGCTGCTCACTAAGGGTCTTAACAGGACGCAGCTTCTCTCCTGTACTAATGCTCTGGCCATTGCTCTTCGGCTGGGCATGGAGGGTGCAAACTCCAGCCCGAAGCGGCAGGAAGCAAAGGCTGCTTTTTACATGCAAATGTAGTGCAAAGGCAGGCACAGGGCAGCTTCTCTCTTGCACTCTCTGATGACTCTCCTCCTCTCGTGACTCTCTTGAGAGTTGGGAGCGTGCGCACGCATGGGGAGACCCTCCTCAAGCGAGCGTCAAAGCTCAGGAAAGGTGCGCGTGGGGTGGGCTGGCCTGGGGGTCATGAGAGGAGCAGCGAGGGAGGAGATTGCAGGAGCGAAGCAGCCCTGTACCTGTCTTCATGTCACATTTGTGTGTAAGGCAGCCTTCGTTTCCTGCCGCTTAGGGCTGGAGTCCAAAGAAGTGGGGTGGTGCCAACCAGTGATGGGGCAGGGAGCCGTGGCAGAGGGCCCAAAGAGGGCCCAACTTGCAGCTCTGGAGCCACAGGTTGCCGACCCCTGCCATAAATCAAATATTTTTACAAAGAAATGAAAAAAATCCAACATTCACTGAGGATATATAAGTGAGGATTAATAAGTACAGCAGCTGCTTACTATGATAACTGTATAGCAACTCTGTATTCAGAGATAGTATATTATTGGGTAGCAGATGGCGAAGTTAAACAACAAGGAAGACCTTGTTGCTCTATTTATGAAACTCTAAAGGCATCTGGCTAGCTTAAACTGGAACAGAATATTAGACTACATGGATCATCTTGTGGTCCAGGAAAGCAATTGCTATGTTCTAAAGTATAATAGCAATGAGTTGTTTCGTTTTGTTTTTGTTTTTCTCACCCCAGTTGTCAAGACTAACAAACATCCTGAATTTGTTCTAGTGCTGGAAATTGGAACAAAACCCAACTATAGTTTTACACATCAAACAGGAAACCATTTGAACCAACTGTAAAATGATATGCATGGTAGGGGCTATAAATTTCCATTTCAAATCTGCTCTTGTCAGATGTCATAGTGAATTAGAAACAATGAATTATATCGGAGCTGAAAATGGAAAAATCTGCCATTCCTATCAAACTTGATGAGCAAAATTCACTTGCATATTCCCCTGTGCTACCCACTTTTTTAGGGAAGGAAGCAAACAAACATAGAAAATATGTCTGCTTCTTCCAAGGCTGCGAATTTTGTGACCCTCTGAAATAATCCTGCTTTGAAACTTAGATACATTTAGATTCAGTAAATTAATTGAGTTCACAATCTATAAAAGCGAAGTACACTTTTCATTAGTTTTTAGACATATGTGTTCACAAGAATGTCTTTTATACTGCATCCTCTTGTCCAAATTTAATTCTCTGTCTGATTTAATTGCTTGCATTCCTGCCATCTTGTGGGAATCAGAGAGATAAGTTTTCATTAGCTGAACAGCACATAGATTATAATTGACTTTTCTTTTGCTTTGATGGCATTCTGAGCAAATACGCTCTACATGGTATCTATCATACTCACAAAACCTAACAAGACCATCATGCCATAGACAAAATTAAATATTTATAGCCTATCTGAACATAGCAGCAAAATCCACATTTCACTGTTTGTCTTTAAGCCATCGAAAAGCAGAGTGAATGAGCTCTTCTACTGCAGATATTTTGCAAACCAGTCCTGATACCCCAATGTATTATCACAAAGTAAAAGGTAAAGGTAAAGGTTCCCCTTGCACATATGTGCTGGTTATTCCCAACTCTACGAGGTGGTGCTCATCTCCGTTTCAAAGCCGAAGAGCCAGTGCTGTCCGAAGATGTCTCGTGGTCATGTGGCCGCCATGACTAAATGCCAAAGGTGCAAGGAATGCTGTTACCTTCCCACCAAAGGTGGTCCCTATTTTTCTACTTGCATTTTTTACATGATTTCAAATTGCTAGGTTGGCAGAAGCTGGGACAAATAATGGGAGCTCACCCCATTATGCGGCACTAGGGATTCAAACTGCTCAACTGCCGACCTTTCGATCAACAAGCTCAGCACCTTAGCCACTGAGCCACCACGTCCCTTATCACAGGGTACAAGCTTGTTATGTGCTCCTGCAATTTAATTATGTTAGAGCCCAGATGAGGAATTAATGTTCTTTGGCAGCCATCAGGAAATCACATATACCATCACCTCCCAACACCATTTATAATCCTTCTTCATTATTTAATTTAAAATTAGGGATTAGATAACAATTACTCCACCAATCACATAGATGATGATGCTTCTAATTAGCATAGGGTAAATATCATTATTTAAACATGTTTTCAAATTCAGTTATGACTAGCTAGAATAGATTTCTAGGTTCAGGTGACATGCTAAACATCAGGTAAATCATTGGAGATTTTAAGGAACACATAGAACTCAGTTCAAAAGGCAGCAAAATTATTCCCATTAACCAATAATCTTCTTCTTTTTGTGCCATATCCATCATTCGACATTGGCAATCATGTTGGTGATCCTATTTTTATCAACAACTGCACAAAGAACAGCTCTTTAGTTTTCTCTAAACCAATCACTTAGGTTTTGAAGCCATGATGTTCTTCTTCTGCCTGGACCTCATTTGCCTTCAATCTTTCCTTGGATGATTAAATGAAGGATGCTGTATTTTTCTGGGTGTTACATCACAAGTCCAAAATATTCTAACTTTTGCTTTTTTTTTTTTTTTTTTTTTTTGTTTTTTTTGTTTTAGC
>JANHFM010006805.1:400902-419279 GCA_032468115.1 Grayia smithii
TTTTAATTGTTCATATTCTAACCATGTACAAGATATTTCTTCTGCTCTTATTACATTAATTTCTTTAAGATGCATCACATTCCCCTCTATTACCAAAATATCTTTACAGGCTATTTCTCCTACCTTATGATGTATACTTATATTCTCTATGGCATGTCTTGGTATAGTCCATATAGGAATTTTATAAAAATGTTGAATCATCTTGAAGTAACTCCAGCATATCATCCATCACCAGTGTTTGTGCGCTTATATTTTTTGGCCACATTTGATAATCTTTCCATCAGTTATTTTTATCCAAGTTGTGGTCTCTGGGTGTTGCTGGTCCAGCTTTCTTCTGCTTTATTCAACTTTCAGGAATCTGATATTAACAAATCAAATATGTTTCTTATAAGGCAAATAACTGTGTGGAAGCCATACTGGGCTTCATTTACCCCAAAAGAGACATCTGCTACCAAACTGTAGCACTCTTAATACTAAATTCTTTTCCCAGATGTTCTTGGTATGTCTATACATATCTTAAAGCCCTTAGATATTTTCCTATCCGGATTCCTAAGGATGTTATTCTGAATAACTTGCAACATTTTGAACACAACATTTCATTTAGAACCTTAGAACAATCCCCTTGGAATCCAAGGTTAACCAATTTATTTCTGGTTCAAGCTTCACTTCTCTCACAATTCCCTGGCTATCAAAATTCTTTTTTCCCCCTCTTCCTGGAAAATGAGAATTCAAAACATATTTATAACAGTGTAACTGCTCAAATAACACTCTTCTGGCCATGGGCATACTTGGAAGTAAAGCCATAACCTAGCAGCAGGTGTTTGGCATAGCTGTTCAGGTAGAGCAGGGCAGAGAAAGTCACCAATATTGGCAGTACATAAATAGGAAAACTTTTACACCAGCAAACTCCCTAGTCAGTATTACCTGCCAAATGTACTGCATGCCTTCTTCTTTAATTTATTTAACTCTAGAGAGAATGTAAAATAATACCCTTTTATCAGTGGTGAAATCCAATTTTTTTTACTACAGGTTCTATATGCATGGCTTGATGGGCGTGGTATGGCTTGGTTGGTATGGTTTGGTGGGTGTGGCTGGGGAAGGATACTGCCAAATCTCCATTCCCACCAGGGGTGGGTTCTACTCACCTTCGCTACCGGTTCTCTTCGTGCACGCGCGCGAAATTTGCGCGTGCGCGCTCGCTTCGCTCACATGCGCGCATAAACCGCGCTACACAGAAAATGTAATTTTAGAAAAATCGCCAAAAAAGCGCTCTGCGCATGCGCATAGAGCTAATTTTGGCAATTTTCTTAAAAAAAGGTGAGTTGGGGCGTGCAGGTGGGCCCGGGTCCGGGACGCTGAGAACCGGTTCGGTGATGTCACAGCGTCACCGCTACCTATTTGCGCGAACCGGACCGAACCGGGGGCAACCCACCACTGCTCCGAAAGCTAATAGAATGCATGCTTGTGTATTTTAAGATAGTAGATTTAGGGCAAGGGTATCCAAACTTGGCAACTCTAAGACTTGTGGTCTTTGACTCCCAGAATTCCTCAACCATGCTGGTTGGGGAATTCTGGGAATTGAAGTCCATGAGTCTTAAAGTTGCCAAGTTTCAGAGCCCTGATTTAGGGTATAACTATACGCATTTTCAGAGTTTTTCAGTTTCAGGTTTATTCTTGATATTTTTAAATCAATTAATGAATACATATTTTTATAATGTCTCCCTTTTCATTTCTAACATGGTAAACACTGATAGATAAACAAAAATTCCTGTGGTCTTCATCTATTTTTAAGAATGTTAAGAGGTCCTGAGACCAAAACATCTAAGAACTGCCATCCTGGATGAACAGTTTTGTTCACTGCTTTACCTCAAGAGTCAAATTCTTTCCTGATGTTTCAATGATGGGCAAATTAACTGCCAGATCTCCTTAGCTTGCCTTGCCTTCCCACCAGGCCTCACCTGGAGATGAGAAAGTCAGACACTGCTCCTTGCTCGGATTAGTACAGGGGAGACAGATTATTGTACCACCTTTCAAGTTGGTGGTCAGCTTAAGTTTAACATTGTTGTTGGCTTCACCTGTTAACTACCATATTTTTCGGAGTATAAGGGGGAACACGACAATGACCCCTTTTATGACTTTTGGACTTCAACTCCCAGAATTCCTGAGACAGGATGGGGAACGATGGCCCCTTTTATGACTTTTGGACTTCAACTCCCAGAATTCCTGAGCCAGCATGGCTGAACTCAGCATGGCTGGCTCAGGAATTCTGGGAGTTGAAGTCCACAAGACTGAAAAGGCGCCATTGTCCCCCACCCTTGGTTTAGATCAACAGAACTGAGCTACCCACCCATCACTAGGTTTGATAAGGACTATAGAACCAAATTCCTCTGTACATTCCTCTTTAGGGAAATGACTGAACAAAACCCTAAATTACCTCACCTTGCTAGAAATCCCTGAAATGAAGTCACCCACCCGGCCTTTAAAAAAAATAACAGATCTTGGGTTTCAACCTCCATCCTTACTCCATTATATCCTTCCCAGCCTTTTAAGAACTAGAACCATTGTTTGATCCTTGAGGATAGCTTGCTTATAGGAAAAAGGTATCTAGTAACCAGCAGGCTCAGGTAGCAAAAACAGCATCAAGGAAAGGAACAACAGAATCCTGTTTTACGAGTGATGTTGGAAATCAGTATACACAGGTCCACCCTGCGACACACTTAATGTCACAGGTCCACCCTGCGATATTACCAGCTATCACGGTGCTACAGCAGAGTAACAAGACCTCAGCATTTGCAGATACTGATTGACATGCAACAATCTTGTCCATAATAAAGGTTTGGCATTCACAGGAGGGCACCGATAGGAGGAACGCTAAATATGGGTGCATATTGATGATGATTCATGGGTGTTCACTCTCAAGGAGAGTTTTCCTTGTCCTTCTGAGCCGTCAGTTCATCCGTCCTGGTTTCCTCTGATTCATCTGCTGGAAAGACACCGCCCACCCCCAAAATTAAAATTCAGTCCATCACTCCATGAACATGGAGACTTTCCCCACTGAAATATGCATTAGAGCAGTGGTTGTCCACCTTCCTAATGCTGCGACCCTTTAATACAGTGCCTCATGTTGTGGTGACCCCAACCATAAAATTATTTTCGTTGCTATTTCATAACTGTAATTTTGCTACTATTATGAATCGTACTGCAAACACCTGAAAGGCAGGTGTTTCCTCGACCTTTCTCACAAGCACAATGGCCCACATCTAACGAAAATCAGAGTCTTCGGTGCCTACTTGGAAATAGGACCTATTGGACTCGCCTGGAGATGGATAGAAGAGCGGTGTCTCAGTTCCTAAGACCATCGGAAATATGTGTTTTCCGATTGTCTTAGGCGACCCCTCTGAAAGGGTCATTCGACCCCCAAAGGGGTCCCGACCCACAGGTTGAGAACCACTGGATTAGCAGATATGTGCAAGGGGAACCTTTATGTTTACCTTAATTCTCAATTTTTATAGTATAATGCATTCAGTGTGTTACATTGTCCTTTGAAATGATGCAACAATCCAGAGCATTGACTGAAATTTCTGTCTATCACTGACTTGAATGTGGAATGCTGTCTCCAGACACATTTTAACTAGAGTTTGCTGGTCTTCCTACCACAATTTCTGATGAGCACAATCGATGGAAACGTCTGTAGAAATGGTTCTCACCGCTGCAATGAAGCAACTTTCCTCTTGATCATTTTCATATAATCAGGCCACGGTGTCTGCTTTATCAGATCATTGTCCTGCAAATATCCATCAGACAATCGTTTGTGCATTTCCCCATATGATTGGATCTCCAATCATATTTGCTTCGGAGTCTCCATAGTCACCTGATTTAGCTAATTCCCGATGCATCCATAGATTCATTAGAGGCTTGTATTTTATGGGCAGATTTAAATGGTTCCATCATTTCTCCAGGAAGGGAGAAAAAATTATCCACAGCAAATTTAGAAGTACTCCAAATCAGGGGTGGGTTCCACTTAGCTTTACTAACGGTTTGCAATGGGAGCACGCACGCACGCACGCACGCTTCTGCACATGCGCAAATCACCCATGATGACGTCGGGGATTGGGGGCGGAGTCTCCCGCCAGTTTTACTACCGGTTCTATAGAATTGGACCGAACTGGGCGCCACCCACCACTGCTCCAAATCTCATGGTGTAGATCAGGTTTGAACAATGGAAGGTCTTCTGAATTTACAGATGATGACACCCTAAATGATGGCCCTGTGGAATGATCCACCCATGGAACTTTGGACCGCCCCAGACCTTCGCTCCTTCCGCCGCAACCTGAAGACATGGCTTTTCCACCAAGCAGGCTACGGCAGACCGTTTTTATCTTAATTTTTAACTATTTTTATATTTTAAATTATGTATTTTAACCTGGATTTCGCCCCTTTTTAAATGTAATGTTTTGTTGTTTGTTTATGTCTTTTATACTTCTTTATTTATGTTTTTGTAAGCCACCCTGAGTCGTCCGGGAGAAGGGAGGCATAGAAATTAAATAAATAAAATAAATAAAATAAAATAATAAAATAAAATAAAATATAAATATAAATAAATAAATAACAATGGTAACAAACCATTGTTCCAGCCGTAGAGTTCATTGTTCCGGTAGAAAAACTGCAGACGTAGTCTCATATAACACAACATTAAGATTTCTAACTGTTGGACCTTTGTGATACCATTAGCTGTTTCTTAAATCCTCATATCAGAAAATATATCTGTGTATCTGGAAATTTGGGGAGATATTCTTGTTGAACTCTTGGGCTATCAACAGGCCACTATGTATTTGTGATGTAAGGCAAAAATGTTTTGCTGCATATGAGAATGTCTGTAGTAGTCCTGTTTTCATTTCCATAAACTAGTTAGTCTTTTCCCAGAATCATATTTCAGCTGTGGGTTTAAATATAAAGCTAATTTAAAGAGTGCATCCATGTACTCAGGTGGCAATGAATATTTTCTATCCTCTAAATGACGTTTTTGTCTCTGAAAGACTGCAAGACTTTGGATTTTTATTAATATACAAAATGACATTGAAAGTCATTATTAAAAAGGAGCCAAAGAGCATGCAAACTAAAGGCATTTCTTATTTATTCATGTAGGTGTTATTCCTGTGCAAGTAGTAGATGGAATTGCCAGTGGGACTGGAAGAATCATGTCTGTGAGGATGCTTCTCTAGAGCAGGATGTGATTAAACAGAATATGGTAAATGTTCTAAGATGGAATCTTATTCAAGACTTTGGATGAACATGGTTTTGATAAAATGAGATAATGTTTAGCATGGGCAACAACTTTAAATTCAAATAAAATATAACTACTGTACAGAACGCTATTAAAAGAACCTCATAGTAATATTTTAGAGCCCAGTGAGCATATAAAGTTCTGCAGGTAATATTAGGATAGCAATCAGCTAATAAATCAGATAGTATACCAGGCAATACAGCAGGGGTATAAACACTATATTGTGAAAGTTGTCTAATTGCATTGCAGAGAGCCAAAGTCAGAATTGATTATGTTTCACAGCAAAAAGATATAGACCTGTTTAAAAATGCCCATCATTCAAGAGGCTGGGGCTACATGAATATGACATAAATATCTGAGCTATAATTGTGTGCCCTCCATTCTGTTTCATAGTTTACTTGAAAGGATGGAAAGTTTTCAAGTGTTGAGTAGTACTTCGGACATTCTAACATACAAATCTGTATGCTAGTAGTCAAATCTAGAAAAATAATAATAACACAAAAAATCATTGTGCAAAGCATATTCTGATATATAAAATTTCTGTACTAATATGTATAAAATGTTTGCCCTCTAGGAAGAAGAATGTCCACACTTTTTAAATCCCAGTCCTGAAATAATACCAATGGAGGTCTCAACAAAAGTTTATTTTGAAGGAAAGAATCTAGATAATTATCAGGTAAAATTAAATAAATGCTAATATGTACTTAAGATATAAAACCTAATAGTTTGTAATTCCCTAGTTTAAGAATTAAATGTCATATGTTATGAGGAGTCTTTTAGAATGGAAAGAATACATAATTTATCATGTAATTTTTAAAGCTTGTTTTGATGGATAATTTAAAAATATCTTTACTAGATGAAAGTTATACATCACCACAGTCAGAGGTTCCAGTGTGGTGTAGCACTGTGGGATTTCTCTGAATTTCATCAGCAGATGAACCTGTACATCTATCTTTAGGGATTCATATAAAGAGCTGCTTTGCATGTTAATGAACACTTCTATAAGTATGGAAATTTGATCACTATATTAGAAGTCAGTGATTCATTAGAAATTGATCTATCTGCAGATATAGTTAAAATCCACTTCCATGCTTTAGGATGATGCAAACAAAACAAAACATGGTAAATCATTTTTAAATGAAATGTGTTTCTTATGAATGGACATGTCCTGAGCACTGGTGTTTTTTCTGCACAGTATTTATAATTATAATATTTTGGTTAATATTGAGGAATAAAGTATAGTAATAGTCCTTGGTGCAGGAGATATGATAAAATCTGTAAGGACTTACCTCTCCTCTCTCCTCAAGAAAGCAGAACTCTTGGGAGGAGCATTATTTCAGAAAGAAACTTTTATTGAAGAAAAGTGATAGCAAGGGAGGTAAGACAGGATCTGAGTTTCCTGCTCAAAGACCATTAGATTAAACAATGAAAAAACCCCTCCCACATGTCCAGTCCGAGTTGAGCCAATCCACAGGTGCGAAGTTGTTTTGAGAACTCGAGCCAAGAAAGATGATAATATGTTCTCAGATGCAGCTCTGGCTATTTCTTCAGAGATGAGACAAAACAGATGGTCCCAGGCAGTTCCCTCCTCTTCTCTTTCCCAAGCAGGTACATCAAAGGGACAGGAAAGCCAGAAACAGGAAACAGGGTTTTAAAGGACCATCCATCCCTCCCCACCGGAATGGCAGTATCCCAATAGGAATGGGACCTGCTTCAAAAAGTGGATGCTCTGGAATTATTTGGTTTATTTTCAATATTAATTCTACCAGAATAACAGTGTAATGAGCAAATATACTGTCTCTCTTTTGCTTAGGTGCCTGCTTATTTCACATTTAGCTCTTGATGTTATTTTCCTTTCATTTGTTTTCTTATAAGATTCTTTCAAAGAAACTTCTCGTTTGATGATGATGTCTTATCAAGTGCCTTAATCAAGTCATTGTCAACTCTTAGCAACCACACAGAAAAAAATTCTCCATGATGATCTATCTGTGTGATGTCGAACCTTTAGCATGCGTGCCAAAGGTGGCACGCGTAGCCATATTGATGGGCATGCAAGCTCAGCTCCAGTGCACATGCATGTGCCGGCCAGCTGATTTTCTGGCCTTCTGGGCCCACCAGAAGTGAGAAAACAGGTTGTTTCCTGCCTCCGGAGGGCCTCAAGGGATGGGGAAAGTCTGTTTTTTGCTCTCCCCAGCCTGTCATCTTTCTAGGAGCCTGGGGAGGGCAAAAATGGCCTTCCCCACCCCCAGAGGCCCTGTGGAGGCCGAAAACAGCCTGTTTGCCAACTTCCAGTGGGACCGCAAGTTGGCAAGCAGGCTGTTTATTGCTTCCGGAGGGCCTCCAGGCAGGGGAAGGCTGTTTTTGCCCTCTCCAAGCTCCTAGAAAAGCTCTGGAGCCTGGGGAGAGAGAAAAACAGGCCTACTGAGCCCACCATGCCATCATTTGTCAGGAGTGGGGGGGAGCGGTGGGGGTCGTGCATGCATGCGTGGGGGCAGGGCGCATAGAAATATGGGTGCGGGCACAAGTGCGCACAACCACCACCACCCCCCCCACTACTGGCACTTGGTGGCAAAAAGGTAAGCCATCATGGTTCTATCCCTAAGCTGGTTCTTCATCGCTTCCAATGGTGCATTCATTGCTACTGTAATTGAGACTATCCACCTCACTACTGATAGTCCTCTTGTTCTCTTTCCTTCCCCTTTTTGCTTAAGGTCACTTCATCAGGATAGGGAAAATTGTCATAAAACAATAATGGAAAAGAGTTACTCAGATGCAGAATCATAACCAACATATGAATTCCCCAGCAATTGTAATTCTTTTCTTTCTTCAACTTGCTCCTCATCCACTGATTCTGCAGAACATTTTTGTTACAATTAAAAGTAAAAAAAGTAAAAACAATTTGCTTTTATTTGTAGCTATGTGAAAAGCAATGTATTTAGCATCAGCACAAAATATTTTGACTGCATAGCACTATGCCTATAGAATACAGTACATACTTTTGCAAAGAGAATCTGCTAAGTAATGGCAAAATAATTTTGCCATTTTCAGAACTGATAATGGTGTTTCAGACTTCACCATGAATACATATGGAGGGCGGGATATAAATAAAATAAAATAAATAAATTAATTAATATTATTTGTATAATGATGGAATTTCTTCCTTATTTTCATGCCGCTGACATAGATTATATACAAAGAGTTATCGTAGGTACAAGGTAACTCCAAATATACCACAGAAGTGCCCTACTGATGTTAATTAAGTTGAAATGAGTTAATTAAATGTGAAGACACAAATCGGATTGAGGGTTCTGAATAACTAATGTGATGTCTTTTCAGGAGCAGGAATTTAAAATCTGACATTTCTTTGGGCTCAAAATGAGGAGAGAGAAAGAATACCTCTACAATAGTCTAATTGCGTTGAACTTGCAAACCATTTCCTGTCTTTTTTATTAAATTTTGCTTTAGATTAAGATATTCTATTATGTAGAGTTTCATTTTTCTTTTTTAGTATTTTACATATCAGAACTAAAGCCTCTGTTGAATGATCAGAAACATAACCAATTTTTCCTATTAGGCATTTGGGATTCACATTTGTCATACTGCTACTAAAATTTTCAAGTCTAGACAAAATGAGTCAGTTTGATATAGAGGTTTGAAAGTTAAGACCCGTTATGTGGATTCTACATATATGTTTAATGTTAAATTTGTTTGATATTTGGATCATTTGATCTCCTTTTTATACACCATTTTGATTTTTTTTAATTGTTAATGCTGAATGTATGTTTTTCTGTTTTGCATTTTGTTATTGTAAAGCAAAATTTTTAAAAAGTTTGAAAGTTAGACCAAAGCAAGGAGTGGTTAATCTCTACTTGCATGTAAAGTTTAGTAGATGATTTTAACTCTTAGCCTATTTTATATCCTAAAGGGAATTTTGGAGGGTTGTGGAAAATAATCATGGCTGCTACTCATAATTATGTGGAAAGCAGTTAATCAATAGTCAATAAATATGATTATTTTACTTGGTGTTTGGTAAAATGGCAAAAGCTGTGAAATGTGACATCAACAATACTTGAAGTTCAAGTAACCATTACATAGAACATAATCCTTTAAGCGTTGCGAGTAGGGAAGTATTTGTGATCTTACCACATTTTGATCCACAATGGTCAGTGTTTATGCATGTTCTGCTAAATGAAAAACAGAATGTTCATAGTCATCAAATTTTCCTTTGCACCCAACTGATAGTTCTGTGGTAGCTCTCTTAGGTAGACCAAACCATTAAATCAACTCCACGAGAAGATAGGACGTAGTTTTATTGAGTTTGCCTACAATTATAGAAACTTGCATATCTGGTTGTGCTGTGTCTATTCTGATTATTGTTGAGTGGATTACTGAATCTCTTCCAAACATTATCTGGACATTCTGGACTTCAAAAAAGGTTTTAACTCCTTTTGCCTTGACAAAAGCTTCTGTATATCTCCATCAAGGTCATTTTCCTTATTATTTAAGTTCTGCATGATTAGCAATTAGGTTATGTCTGTGTGGATGTGAATAAAGGCAATTGACCTGTAAAACCCTTACCAAAGATCTTTGAACTGACGGAACTTTCCTGGGGGAAAAAAAGGGGGGAGGGGGAGTTCTATCGGTCTTGAACCCATCTGTTCAGAATCCCAAGTTTTTGTCAAATTTGAGATCACGTTTTTATCACTATGGCTTACCAAGTCATCAGTATCTTATTTAAAATTCTTTGAATTAATCTATATATACTTCTTTCAGTAGTCAAATTTGCATTATATTTATTATTGTTAATTTGCATTAAATTATAATTTCTGTAACTGTTTTGTTTTTATTGTTTATCCTCATGTTTTCTTTGTAAACTAAAAAAGTCATTCAGTTTGCACACATTATAATTAGGAGTTTCCTGGAAACGTACTTACAAGCCCCCAAGAATGGCTTTGCTCAAATGTCTCTAAAGATTTTCAAGCTTCCTAATAAATAAGAAGCAATCATCATCTGACTGTATTTACAACAGCTCTCCTTACCCACAGCCTTTAGTTCTCAGTGGCTTAGATTACAGTTCATTCTCAACAAAGCCATTGAAACAGCTAGTAGCTGTATTCGCATAACGTGATAAGCTTGGTTAGGTGTAACTTTCTTAGCATGTAATACAAACCAAACTTGTTGGCAGCTTGAATGAATCCAACATGTGCAAAGGATCAGGGCACATATAAATATTGCATTTAGATATCACTAATGTATTGATATTAAAAGTTATTTTTATTTGTACAAAACATGTTTTTACTATGGATTGAGTGAGATGTTTAATCTTCTATTAATGCTGATTTTGATCTTTAAAAAGAAACATTTAGAGCAATAATTTCTTTTTAAAAATTGAAAGAATTCAAGTAACAATTGAGATCTCAGTTATTGCTGATTGATCAGTAATTGGCTTCACAACCTATAGCAGGTACATGACACTCCTGTTCTATACATAATTTCACAAATTAACAAACAATATAAATAAAATACATCACTATCAAAGAGACTATCCTCAACATATTATAACAGTTAATATTTCAGTCCAGCCATTCTTATACTCAAAAGGTCCTCAATTTTACTGATATAGCAAGCTGATGGTTCTTATATCAAATTAAGATGAGATAAAGGACATTCTTGATTTCCACAAGAGGTCTTGATAAATGAAGAGATAACTTAATTTATAGTACATTAGCAAAAGAAACAGAGTAGCATATCTTTATCTTCCAAGTAGAAAATTTGTGTTGGTAAAATGCTTGGTACAGAAAATCCTACTGTGTACCCTATTTTGAGTAGTTTGGAGAACCTGTAAATACCATCTCTGACTGGCCCCGCCCCATCTATTCTCTGCCTCCCAAGTCCTAGCTGATCAGGAAGAAATGGGGATTTTGCTGCAACCTTCCCCTGGAGTGGGGTGGGAATGGAGATTTTATAGTATCCTTCCCCTGCCATGCCCACCAAGCCATGCCCACCAAGTCATGCCACTCCTACCAATCCATGCCCATAGAACCAGTAGTAAAAATTTTTGAATCCCACCACTGCCCTATCGGATATCTTTTGCACATTCAGGAGGTTGGAAAACTCTCACTCTGATTTCTGAACTCAGCTTGTTCAGGATGGATATTTTTGTTCAATCATGTTTGATTTGTAGAGATTTCTGGGACAAGCCTCTGCAGTTTTCTTCTCAAGGTTTTTCAGAAGCGGTTCGCTTCCTTACTAAGGCTGAGAGAAAAACCGCATGCCCAAGGTCACCCAGTTGGCTTTGTGCCCAAGGCAGGATAAGAACTCAGTCTCCCAGTTTCTAGGCTGATGCTTTAATCACTAGACCAAACTGGGTCTCTATTTATATGTTTTATATTTATACATAGGAAAGCAAAGATTATAATATACACTGTTATCTGTTTTCTATGAGCCAAGGTCACTATTAAAATAAAAAACAAACTTTTGCTTTTATTATATAATGCCTGGAGGAGGCGAACCAAAATACTATGATAGATAATGTCTGACTTTGATTAAGTTCCTTTTTGTTTAATTAAGGGATTAAAAGGCTGTCAGTAAAAATTATCCTAACCTGCACACATTCGTGACAATAAATAAATAAAAGAGGAAGTTACTTTTTTAATATACCAAACACAAACCTGTCTGCTTTAGTGCCAATTTTTAAAAAATATTATATACTATCTTTCCCTGGCCGGTCTTGGGTAATTTTCTTTGTACTTATACTTTGGATGATTCAAAATGAGTTTAATGGAATAAAACTTTAAAGTTATAATAAACATTTATGGTATATAGTATAAACAAAAAAGAGGAACACTGTGGCTCAGTGGCTAAGAAGCTGAGCTTGTTAATCGAAAGGTCAGCAGTTCAGCGGTTCAAATTCCTAGTGGGGAGGAGCTCCCATTACTTGTTCCAGCTTCTGCCAGCGTAGCAGATTTAAAGCACGTAAAAAATGCAAGTAGCAAAATAGGGACCACCTTTGGTGGGAAGGTAACAGCGTTCTGTGCGCCTTTGGCGTTTAGTCATGTTGGCCACATGACCATGGAGACATCTTCGGACAGTGCTGGCTCTTTGGCTTTGAAATGAAGATGAGCACCATCCCCTAGAGTTGGGAACAACTAGCACATATGTGCGAGGGGAACCTTTACCTTATAAACAATAAAGTATATTTTTAATGGATATGAAGAAAACATGCTTGGCACACTTTGCAGATTGTTAGAGTAGACTTGACAATGAATAGCCTATTTTAGAGAATACGTTATTTTTCATCAAAAGGATCTTGTCAAATATAGCAATAGCACTTAGACTTATATACCATAGTAGTTTACAGCCCTCTCTAAACAGTTTAAAGAGTCAGCGTATTGCTCCCAACAATCTGGGTCCTCATTTTACTGACCACAGAAGGGTGGAGATCTTGAGCAGATCAGAATTGAACTCCGGACTGTAATAGATTTAGCCTGCAATACTGCATTCTAACCACTGCACCACCAGGGTTCTTTATATCAAATATAAGTATTTATTATAAAGGCAAAATACTGAAATAGACTAGAGGCTTTAAAATTGTCCATCCACAATTAGAACTGGCTCAATAGGCAGAACAAGCATATAGATGACTTAGACACAGTCCTCATCACTGCAACAAGTTATTGTTTAAGTTATACTAATTATTTCTAAGTGTACATTTTAGATATATGCAAATTTAATGGAACTTAGCCAATTCTGTAAATTTTTTTCCCAGACTCATGCAGAACATTTTATTATGTTAGTCACAAATGTAGTTTTTTCCCACCCCGGAAGTGGAACTTATATTGCTCAGTAAAATTCCTTTGATTTAATGATGAAATTAATAATATAAGTGAAATATTTCTTTTCACAGGATAGAACTTTAAAAATTGGAAATAATCAGTTTGAATTTGAGACCACAGTGGAACAAACAGAAAATGGAAAATATTTCTTTGAAAGCCCAGAGGTAAATATTTTCTTTTTAAAGAACAATTTACTGTTTCTTTCTCTTTTTCTCTCTTTGCATTGTTATAGAACAATTAATCATGTCTTTTTAAATGGGAGTGTAGTCATAGTTAGGTTGATTAAGAGGGTAGTAGATTCACAATAAAGTTGATTTCATGTAATATTGAGAAAGTCCTATTTTTCACCTGTCACCTATAATTGGTATATTATTGGCCATGTTCAGAGAACTGTTGACAATATTTTTGTGTGGAGAGAAAATGGCATTGATTTCCTGTTGGTGTGTTCATAAACAGACTATTTATGAATCCTCCTTTTGATCTCATGTGGCAGGAAATCTGTCATATTTCATATAACATATATCATATACCTCCTGCAATGGAGGTAAGAAAGTAGAGGAGGTTTGGTTTTGAAGACCTATCTAAAATAAATTATAAACTCAGCTTTTGATGTCATTCAAATGTTCTCTGTCGGATAAAATGTACTTATGATAGTTATACATATGATGGAACAGATGGTTCTGGAAACTCTAATCCCATGAGCTTTTGTATAGGAAGAAAATTTATAGTAATGGGAGATACTTTTAGAATGTAAAGTATATTTTTGTCTGCTTTATTCATATTTTTTCTTAGTTCTTTCAAAGCCACATTTCTGAAACAAGAAAATAAATATATTTATGGATATTTTTCTTTTATAGCCTAGCTGAGTAAGCACTTTGCTTCCACTTTATATGATCCTAGAGTTAGTAAGTAAAATTAAATGTGAGTCAAGAAACATAGAAGTACTGTTTTCATATAATTCATGGTTAATTTATGGAATACACTGCCACAAAATGAGTAACTTAAAGGACCAGAGAATGTTGGTGTGGGTTAAGACTACTTTCCAGCCATGATGACTACATATTGACTCCACTATCCAGAGGCAGTATATTTCTCAGTATTAGTTCCTGTTGAATGAAAGTAGCAAATTCCAGCATTAGCTGGGGGACTACATAAAATAATTACATTAATCTGATTCTAGAATAGCTCTTCTGTGTTCCTATAACAGAGTAACATTTTTGGTGCATTTACTGCCTTTCTGCTGCACAATTCTTTTTTCTGTGTGTTGGAAAAATATAACTATAAATATATCTACTTTAGGTGACTAATATTGCAGTAGTAGTAAGCCATTTGGTTTTAGATATATGGCCAAAAACACTGGATAATTTTTAAATGAAATTGATGGTGATGGTGGTTACACACTCAGCTAGATATTTAGGCTGGTTTTTATCTACTCATTGAGTCCTTCCCAAGGACCTAGGATAGAAAGATGATGTTGTTCAATGATGTTAAAGGTATCATCACATAATATAAGCTGTTATCAGGTCCAAGCCCAAAGACAATACAGTGAAATCCAGTTGAGCCCAATCCAAACCCTATGCCTAATGGACAGATTCTTGCCAAAGTAAAGTTACAACCTTCTAAATTACAGGGTATATCCGGACTAATTTTAAGGGGCAGAATCTTGTCAAACTAAAGTTATATAATCTTTTAAATTACTAGGTATATCCTGAGTATTCCCCTCTCCATGGGAAAGCTCTGTGCTGGCAAAACTCCACTCTCTGCTTTTCAGTTGCACATTCCATCACAACTGTTCCAAATAAAATTGCCTTTTGCAATTGACGGATTGTGATTTTGTCAGTGCCAATAGTGTTCAAGTAATGCTCCTGTTTTGGAATTGCATCCAAGGGGCCTATTACTATGAGTATTATTATTATTATGGTTTGATTGCACACTCATTTAGACTGGACTTGGCATTTTGGTCCACTTACTGAGTTCTTCCTATGGACTTGGGATAGGCAAATATTGTTGAATAATATTATTGAAAATATCATCCCAGGATGTAAGTTGTTCCAAGTAAACCTGCTTTTTGCAATTTTTTTTCCAGATTACCAATATTGAAAATGAAACTCTACCATTGAGTTTATTCATTAAAACAGATAAAGATAAAATTGATAGCAAGTTAATTGGTAAGTATCCAGCAACCAAAAATGGAAGAGAAATAGAAATTAATGGGAAATGTTTTCATTTCTCTTAAGGTCATATCTTTTCAGTGTTGTCCATTATTTACATGATGAATATATACTTATCAAAAGAATGAACACTTAGTCACATAAATTGAAAACCAGGTTAAGTCAAAATTACTATATAGGTAGTCCTCAACTTAAAACAGTTCACTTAGTGACTGTTCAAAGTTAATAACAGTACTGAAAAAAAGTGACTTATGGCCATTTTTCACACTTAACAACTGTTGCAGCATCCCCATGGTCATGTGATCAAAATTCAGATATTTGGTAATTGACTCATATTTATAACAGTTGCAGTCTCCCAAAGTCACCTAATCCCCTCTTCTGACTTTTTGACAAGCTGACTCAATGGGGAAACCAGATTCACTTAACCACCATGTTACTAACTTAATAACTGCAGTGATTCACTTAAGACTGTAGCAAGAAAGGTTGTAAAATGGAGCAAAATTAACTTAGAACAGAGATTTGGGGTTCAAATGTGGTTGGAAGTCAAAGACTACCTGTAATTATTCTTATATATCGAGAGGAGATTGAAGCAATTGTTAAACTTTCTCATACCATTTGCAAGTAGGGTGAGAAAATTTAAAAAAACCTCTAATAGTTTCTGCAGTTTTATGGAAAAATCATCTAATTTCTTCCAAATTCTGATATATCACGTCTGAGACTAGACTAGCCCCAAGTTGCTATTGAAACTAATGCTGTGTAGAAAAGGCCATATTTTCTTTTCTCATTTCAGACATTCCACTCTATAGACAATAAATCAAGATTTTTGTTTTTTTGTGATACTATTACCACTGCTTTTTTAAACTTTAGATCAGTATGCATGAGGATATTTTTGATTACAATCTAGAAGTGTTTTTCTGAAAGCATAAATCCAGCCAGTATATTTCATGGCTGAGCAGGAGGGTCGATTACAATGAGTAATTAAACTTGACAGAATCAAACCATAACCTTCCAAAGCCATTTTAGTAATCTTTTTGCTGGAGTTCAGTGTCTTGTGTATCTGATATGTCCATATTCCTAATAAATCTTACAATCTCTGGTGATAATTATGAGCAATAGTAATCTTTTTTAATAATTGTAACAATTTCTAAATAAATATATTCTTTTTTAAAAGCATTAATAACCTCCCAACCCAAACAGACTACAGCTTATTATTTGTCAAGATGAATGAACCATTGATGGAATGTATCCACCTTAAAAAATCATAATGTATGTTTTACTAAGCATTCCCAGACAAAATAGATAAAATATTGTGTAGGTATAAGCTGCATGATATCCAGCAGCAGTCCAAAATTAAAATTGGGGATTGGAGCAGGGATTAAGTCTAAACTTAATCTCCCCCAACTCAGAAAATGGCATTAAATCAATGGCTGTTTGGGGTTATTTGGGGTTCTTTAGGAGAATAAGGCTAGTGACTGAACTGGTTTACTTCACAGTTTTTAAACTCTAAAAAATATAAAATGGAACAGAAAAAAAATCAAGCCCACCTCACTACACAATCAATGCCACCTATGATTCAGTAACAGTAACATTAGAGTTAGAAGAGACCAGGGATGAAATCTAAAAAATTTCCCTACTGGTTCTGTGGGTGTGGCTTAATTGGTGGGCATGGCTTGGTGGTCAGGTGACACCCCCTGGTGGGCATGGCTTGGAGGTCAGGTGATCGGGTGGGCGTGGCCAATAATAATAAATAATAAACAAAGTACACAAAACAATAAGAGGAACCAAAAACCAACTTTCACACTTTACACACAACACAACACAACTGACTCACGCACAATGTAAAAGCAGCTGCACTTGACCCAAAATGGGCCCTGCAACAAGCAGGAAACTCACATAGCCACAAAAAGCTCAAAAACCTACTTTCACACTTTTTCCACACAAAATGCCACATACAGCTTTGTAACTATTTTTTTTAAAGCTCTCCCCCCCAAAAAAATACTCAGTTACATACAATTGAATGCACAAGGCAGGCAGGCAGATTCAGTTGCTCACCAATGAGATTGATTGCAGGCAGGCAGATTCAATTGCTAGCTGATGCAATGGATTGCAAATTGCTGAAGTTAGGCAGGAAAGCAAGTGAGCTGGGAAAGAAGCAACAAGCAGGCAAGTGGGGATATTTGCTTACCGGTTCTCTGAACCATCTGCCACCATTGCTACCGGATCAGCTGATCCAATCTGATCTGGGAGCATTTCACCCCTGGTTTGAAGACAGCAAAGTCCACATTTTGGTCAAACAATACTGCTGGTTTGAAAGAGGAGTCAAAGAGGCTATCTATGTCAAAATTGAACATCCCTCTCTCAACAGAGGGAGAGGGATATGACATCAAGAGCTGTGGTGGCGCAGTGGTTAGAGTGCAGTACTGCAGGCTATTTCTGCAGACTGCCTGCTAACTGCAATTTGGCAGTTCAAATCTCACCAGGCTCAAGATTGACTTAGACTTCCATCCTTCTGAGATGGTAAAATGAAGATCCAAATTGTTGGGTACAATATGCTGATTCTGTAAACCTATAACGCACTGTAAAGCAGTATATAAGGCTAAGTGCTATTGCTATCATTATCTCCAATCTATAACATAGTCCTTTCAACAGTTCCAAGAAGGCTCCACACCAATTTGCACCACTCAGGTGACCTTGATGAAACAGATAAATCTCCAGGTGACCTTAATGAGTTGCTAAAAGATGTCCAGCCATCTGCAAGGAGTATAAATCCTTCCATTCCCCAACATCTAGTCAGAGCTGAAAAAAAACCTATCAAATGAGAAGTGAAACATCTTCATAGAAAAACCAGAAAATTCAGTTGCCTTTTGAAAAAATACCTTTGGGACATGGAATGAGGTACTATATTCACTTTCTTAAATTCTGTCACTGATTATTCTAGACAACAACTTGTCTGCCTGCCCATTTGTCTTCTCTACTTTGAAATATTTCTCAACTATTCCCTGCTTTCCTGGTGTTGGAAGAAATTTCCTTCTGGGTTCTGCTCCAAGTGGGGAAAAAGACACTGGAGACATGGAGACTGCTTGGAAA
>JANHFM010006808.1:0-10846 GCA_032468115.1 Grayia smithii
CCAATACGGAGAAAGAACGTTGGTTCTTACCTGATACGTGCCTTCTCGTTGGCTGGAGACATCAGCCAGCCCCGCCCTAGGGTTATTCGTTTGTCTGACCTTGGTATGTGTGTCTTGAATTCTGTCTGTTTTTCTTATTTCAACACGCTGAGCCTATCAGTTCCTTCGCCGAAAGCTGGGATTCTACCCGGCAACAGGGGCGGTCTTAGGATTTTGGTAGGCTCAGTCCATTGGCTGAACAACGAGCACAACCCAGACTGGCTGATGTCTCCAGCCAACGAGAAGGCACGTATCAGGTAAGAACCAACGTTCCTTCTGATGCCACTGGAGCTTTGTGCACCTCTGAATAGTGATGAGTCACCATTTTGAGCTTCGTGCTCAAATTTGTTTGGCGCGATTGCGCTTCGGAGCAATCCATTTAGTGACTTCGACCCTTGCTGTCTTACTATTTTATTGCCTGGACTCTTGAGCCTTCAGGACTTGGCTTGGTCTGTGCCCTTAACCAGCTGGTGCAACAGGACCGTTGCATTCTCAGTGGGTGGTGCAGGCTGGACTTTTGTGGACTGTATCAAGTGCTACTGATTCCCTTATAGCACCCCCCCCCCCAAGAAAAAGGATATATATGTATATGTATGCAAGTCTTGGCGTATTTGGGTTTTTTCCCATATAAGATTGGGAGTATCTTGGCAACATTTCGACGAGGTCTCACTCGTCATCTTCAGGCTGGTGTCTTCGGCTTCATGCTTGTGAGAGCAAAGCAAGGGATCGCGCTCCCACCACAAGCATCACAGTCACAGCAAGGCACCTCTCCGGGATGAGAGGCGCAGGGATATGCAACAAGGCCACCAAACACGCAACCTCAGCCTTGGTACCCTGTCCGCCTGTCAAGGCGATTTCCCATGAACTGGGGCAACTCTGAACCAGGTCTCCCTCCGAGACTGTCGTTTGTCAATTTTGACAGCTGGGTTGTGCGGACCCACAATTGAACCATTGCCTCCACCTGCTGGTGACACAACTTCTGTTCGGAGTCAATCTTTGGGCCCTCATTCTGCCCATATCCCAGTGGAAGCTGGGACTTCTGATGCACAACATCGGGAATTTATCCTACCTAACAACATTCAGGCTATCATTTCCAAAGCAATACAGCAGTCTCTCTTGGCTGAGTATCAGCAGCCCAGCAGGGCATTCTCTGAGATATCTGTCGCATCTGGTTTAGCTGTTGATCAGTGCCCGGATGATCTTCTGTCCTTTCCGGATCCAGGTTCCCTGGCTCCTCCTCACGGGAGCCGTCCATCGCTCCTTGAAGAGGTAGAGCACCGGGACCCAGATCTTTCAGAGGATGAGTGCCTGTTACCAGAGCAGCCTGTATTTACCAGTCTCTTTCCATCTGCCATTTTTAAATCGCTGCTGTTCAAAGCATAAAATATGGTGCAACTCGTCTCCCCTTCTGCCAGGGATGTACCTCCACTTTCTTGTGAGGTGTTGAATCCCCTATGTATATGTGAATATACATGTTTTATCAACAAAACTGACTGTGAATAGAGAATAGTACGCTAATCAATTAGAACCAGATGAGATTCTGACTTCAAATTGAGTCATAAGCCCTTAAAGGATTATAAGTGATTATTTAGCAGCTTTAATGCCCTTCCTTTCTTCTTCCTTACCTTTTCTAGAATTACAGGCAATCATATGAAAAGCAAGAATTTATCTTAGTCAGTAGAAATGTACTCCTAATGAATAAATATTACCCAGTACTTTGTGGGGAAGTTTAACTCACCTTTGGAAAAGATCTCCTAAATGAGAGCAATTATTTTGGTTGTGTCTATATTGTTATAAACCTACTTTTATAGGAACAAAGTAAGTAAACATGAAGGTTTGCTGTAAGCATCAGGTACAAGCAACTAAGGATATTTTTTTAGGAGTATATGATTGCCCACTCCATTTCTATCCCAACACCTGTCAAACCCTTTCTATATATAACTACACTGATAGAGATTTTAGGTTTGTGGACTTTAGGGGAGAAATGGCAAACTGAAGATAGCAGAATGAAAAGCCAGCAAATAGAATGGCTCTTTTAATTCCTCTCCGGACAAGGAGAAAACTTGATATTGCCCATAAGTGCTCCTCATGAGGAGACTGCAAGATAGTTGTCTCATGAGGGAATAAGCATATTCCTGAAACAGCAGTTGGCACCTTCAGAAGTACGCTCAGTTCGAATACTTCCTTTTCTAATCTCTTTTGGAAATTGCTTAACTGCTTTTTGGCTATTAAGAACCTTTGGATCAATATGTTTTGCAGTTTCAAGTGAGTTTGCTTCAGTCCATAGTGAAAGAGGTTTTAAATAAGGATGTAAATTTTTAACCCAGTAAAATGGTTATTAGAAGTTTAATTTTGGAAAGTTGAATAGCCAAACAGATTAAGAGTCCACATGAATTTCAAATAAGATTTTGGGATTAATTATAAGAGTCATCCTCATAGGAAAATGCTTTGTTTTGATTTCTGCTAAAAAAAAATGATAGAGTGAGACTTCTAAGGTTGGACATTAGAGGAAACCAGAAGGAACTAAAGATGAAGAACACTTAAATTTGACTTATTAATACAGAATGAATTAAACTATTATAACATTGGACATATTGAAGGTAATTTTTGAACAATGAACCCAGACTTTAATTTTAAGAGATAGACACAGTGGTGGGATTCAGCTGGTTCTCTCCAGATCGCGCGAACCGGTAGCAGCGACTGTGGGATGCTCCGTCCACCTGCCCGGACGTAATGTGCAGAAGGACATGCGCATGTGCAGAGGTGGCATGTGTGAGCGAAATGTGTGTGCGCTCACATTTACAAACCGGTAGGGAAGGTAAGTGAATCCCACCTCTGGATAGACAAGTTTCTCCTCACAACATTGAGACTGATCTGAAAGTGCAGAATACTACAGAATACTATGGGGAAAAGATGCTATAACTGGACATACAAAATAAACCAGCTGATGTTCCAATAATTAAAAATGATATAAAATAACACCAAGAGAGTGATCTAGGTAATTTTCCTACATTGGATTTACAAAAGAGACTTTTGTAAAAAGCGTGTTAAAGCTTTGAAGAATTTTGTGAGAAGGAACAAAATAAAAATGAAAAGAGATCAAGCTGTAGGACGTTATTTGAAGCGACTAAAGATTGTTAAAAATAAAAGGAAGGAATTTAAAATTGATTTATCTGATCAAGGTTAAAAAATTCTGGTAACCCTTAATTGACTTTTGCTAATCAGGATTGAATGACAAGGCTTCAAGGAATTGTTTATAGATAAGAGAGGGGATATGGGAAGAAGAGATCATTGGTTGTATTTTAAGAGACTGTGATAAATTACTAAAATTGTTTATACTGGTTGTGCTACGGGGAAGTCACTTCATATTGTCTTTCTCTATATTTTTTCTTTTTTATTGTCTTCTTTTCTACACTTTCTATTTTTTTTAGTTTGTATTAGTTTTATCTTTTTAATTGTAACTTTTAATAGCATTACTATAAAAAGGGGAGAAAGAAATTTTAGATTTGTCTCTACTTGTCTGTAAAGCAAGAACAGCCTAGTCCTAATGAGAAGAATATGGCTGCTAGTTAGCAGAGGGGTGGGTCCCGTACGCTAAACGAGATAGTTAAATGACACTGATTGAAGGTGGGGGTGAAAGGGCAGCACAATTATGTGCTGGAGAATCAAGGGCCCTTTTTGATTTGGAAGTTCTAAGCTCCTAGCCAATGTCAGTAGTTTAGCTGTCTTTTTTTTTTTTTTTTTTTTTGGAAGGCCTAAGACAGGAAGAATAAAAACTATGAGAATAAGGAGTTACTATTATTAAAACCTGGCGAGCCCCATCCCTGTTCATGCTTTAACCATTTCCAGGCCCATATATTTTAACATTTTTGCAGAACTGTAGTGCAGATCAAATCTCTACCCTAGCCCAGTAATGTATCTGTGCAGTCTTAAGCCTTAAGGAACAATCGGGAATCTTAATGATGCCCAGGCAGACTGAACAAAGTTGAATTCAGCCATACAACTCTTCTCCATAACTAGATGGAATTTATCTGTGGCAAGTTATTTGACAAAACTGTTTCAGTTTTTTTGTCTTAACATGAATATATCTTGTTTCTACATAGTTTGGTGAGAATTGCTCTAAACAGATAGCGGGCTATTTCACATTTTTTGACTTGCACATATGAATTTTCTTGCTGCTGTTTAAAAATATGGATCTATTATTTTTTCTTTGAGAAATAGGTTAAAAGTTGAAACTTATAACACTGCTCTCTCTACCAAATCCCCACTAAAATATATATTTAGGACAAGGTCTTTATCGTTCCATTGTTTTAGGATATATTTAGATTTCCAGAGCTATGGAGAAACATGGATGATGGTTATTTTCCCCTAAGAGATTTAAGTCAATAGTAACACATAGGACAATAATAACACACATTTTCTTTCCTGATTTCCTTTTTGCTTTGCCATTTGATCAGTTGAGGCTTCTGGCTTTCTTTCTTGACAACATTATAAAATGAGAAACAGGTTCCATTAAATCCAATAATAGAATTTTTTTTTAAAAAAATGATGTTAATATATGTGTAAAATATATTGGCACCAACTTTTGTCAGCTCATTTAGTGACTTCATGCTTGATTATTTTGACATAATTCTCATAGACTGGCTTGGCTTATTCTAAATCAGCCTTGTTGATGCTGTCTTCAACCGTTTGGCAGCTTTGTCCAGGCCAAATACACATCTCTGTATCCAAGCCAAGAAAGAAAGAAAGAAAGTGCATGTACACACAAAAGTGCCAAAGGCTATTCCCCTCTCCAAAAAGCACATCTCCTTAATCAGATTTGTATCTAAGTCTAGGGTCTCCATTGCCTCCTGAGCCATATGACAATCGCTTTTATTAATCTAATAGGTCTCATTTGTAAATGTTAATTTCCCCCTGAAGAAAATGTCTCTTCAAGATGAGTTGGCCATCACTGAGTTGAGCATTTCAGAGTGTGCACAAGGTCTTCCATCAACCCTGTAGCTGAGAATGTAGACAGATGTTACTCCCGCTATGTCAGTCAGTTGCACATTTCATCCCCCCCCTCCCCCCAAATGAACCAACTATTGGACTTTTAGCATCACATTACTCTGCACATCTATTTGAGTATATTCTTGAAAGGTATTATTAGCAGAGCCATAATTTATATAGCATACATCCACCTAGAGCAGGGGTGTCAAACTCACGTCATGGCGGTGTCACGTGACGTATTGGGATTCCCCCGCCCTTGCAAAACCAGGTGGGGGCATGGCCAGCACGTGATGCGTGTGGCCTGCAGGCTGGGAGTTTGACAGCCCTGACCTAGAGAGATTATTTGATGGGATGCAGTCTGTTTTGAGGTAGTTATCCACAGCAGTTTTTTTAATTACTTCTCTTATTCATACCAATATGTATGGGTAGTCCTTGACCTATGACCATAATGGAGCCTGCCCATTAACTTCTAAATGAGATTACTTTAACAACCCCCACACCATATTTTCCCTGATGCAGTTATTAAACAATCATGCAGTTTGTTAAATGGAGCAGGGGAGTGTAAGTCCATGTCCACTTATCCAGGATCTCCCAAGGCATCTCACACTCCTGACACACCCTGTGCTCTTCTTCCCTCCCCTTGGGGTCCCCACAGTCCTTGGGTCTGCTTCTCCCCCACCAAGTCCCCAAAGGCCTTTCTCTCCACATTGGGTTTGGGCCTCCCCATACCCATCATCCATCATGCACTTAACTTTTGAAGAACTCTGGAACTTTTGCAATGCTGCACAGATGATGTTAGGGAAGCAGAATAGAGTGGTCCATCTTTGGGAGATACGGTGGCTCTTTTGGAAGTGACCACCATTTCAGCATGACTGCTGAACTATAGATACACTAAAAATTGTTACATGCACTTGGCCAAGGATGAGTCACCTTCCTTCCTTCCTTCCTTAACATGAAGTCCAGAGATCCTCAAAAAGTAAGAATGCAATCAGTAACAGGAGAGTGGGGAGCAGATTGTATGGATACTCTATTGGTAATAGAGTATCCATAATAAAAATAATCAAAAAGAGGCAGAATCTTTTAGGATGCTATAAATGTGTGGCTCATCAGCTGGAGAATTCAGCCATCTAATTACCTTGGAGTCATCTAAGGTTTTATAGGCTAAAACCAGCTCTTTGTATTACATCCAGAACCAATTGGAAGTCAATGCAGGGCCCAAGTCCCCACTATAATCTGCTTGTGGGCACCAACCAACCAAAAACTGGGCTGCTGGAGTTTCTAAACCTAACAATAGTTTAACTGTGTAGTGATGAAGGCATGAGTCACTGTTGCAATGTCCTCCTCCTCCAACTAGGGACATCACTGGCCAATGAAGCAATAGTTTTAAATCCAAGCCGATCATTAAAGACCTGCTTTAATGATCTCCCGTTCTGCACTGGAAGGCCGTGGGTGAGTCAGCAAGCCTTCCCATTGGCAAAACCAGCGACTCCAGGCTTTTTTTTTCCAGCTGGCCGGCAGGCCACAAAAAACGCTGAATCAGGGCTGCCCGGAATCAAGGTGCCCGATCCACCAAACAGCCTAGGCCTCAAGGCTTCCCAGAGCCTCGCAGCCCTTCTTCAGCATCATCAGGGCCCACAAAAGGCCCAGAAGACTCCAAACCATGAGTTTATTACTTTTAGCACTTAAGGGACTGTGGTGTCGGTTTCGCCTTTATTGGGGATAGGAGAGTGTTCTGTAGTGTTGGAGGCCGGATTCCCTCCCCAGGAACGGTGGTGCCTGGTGCATAGTAGGTTCATGGTGTTGACTTCGTGCATTTAATATTGCTCCCCACCATATTTTTTTCACCGCTTACAAACCATGGTGTCAGTTTGGCGTGTGCTTAATTTGGCTCCATCGAAATGGCAGATCATAGCCGTTCTTCCTCCCAGGCCTCATCATCCCCTATCAGGGAAACAAGGCCTGAAGAAAATCGGGCCTAGTAAAAAGAAACCTCATAAATCAGGATCTACTACCAGGTCAAAAGCTTCTGAGTTGGCCCACTCTTGTGCAGCTGCAGACAGATGCCCAGAGAAGACAACGCATCCTTGAGGCACAGCCGGGGTCCGTCAACAACCCTAGAGGCAAGGACAAAAAGCTGTATATGGTGAAGCAGGAGTTGGAGGACCTCCTGCCCTTGCCTACCATGGATACTCCCATGGCAAATTTGGCCACATCTACACTTCTCCCCTCTGATTCGGCTGAAGGCCTCAAAGCAGAGGATAAGAGAGCAGAGTTGGCATGTCGCAAGACTCACCACGCTGTTTCCTGGGCAATAAGATCAGCCACGGTATCCTTTTTCAATAGAACGTCCCTCATTTGGCTTTGGCAAATGCAAGCCAGGGTTTCTCCTGATGACATCCACTTGCAGCAGGACATTACCAAATTGATTGCGGCAGCCGAATATTCGATGGATGCAATTCTCAACTCTGCCAAATTCACTTCACAGGCGCTCACGTCTAACATCATTTCTCATCAACTCCTATGGCTCTGCCACTGGCTGGCCGATATGAAGACTAAGTGGCGTCTGGTAGCCCTTCAGAGGTGGTTCCTTCTTTGGAGAGACCCTGGAACCAATTTTAGTAGAGGGCAGAGACAAGTGCAAAGTCCTCCCCTCCACTCAAAGGAGGACAGGCCTCAGGTTTTCTTTCCGTACTGTAGACAGCCATTTTGTGATCAGGACTCCGGGTTTCATGCTCCAGTCCATCACAGGGCATTCCAGCAGCCCACCGAGTGAGCACCGGACAAACATTTCGGAACCGTGGCAGATTCCCTCAATCTAGACGTTCCTTTTGTGGATCAGGGTTCACACCCTACCGTCGGTCAAAGTGACTGCCTCGATTCGAGTCCCATCAGAGGGAAACTCGCCAGATTTGCTTCCCATTGGCGAAACAAGTCCACCGATGCCTGGGCCATTCAGATCATTACCTTAGGTCTAACCATAGAGTTTACCTCAGAACCACCAAGACAATTCATTCAGTGTTCCATGGCCAAAGACTGCACCAAGAGGGCTCTGATGGAGGCTGAAATTTATCATTTACTAACCATCCAAGCCATAGAACCGGTTCCACCTCTACATCAGGGCTCTAGCTTCTATTTGATCCTCTTGTTGGTGCAGAAAAAATCAGGAGGCACCAGGGCCATACTTCATCTAAAGAAGCTCAATGTATATGTCAAGTACAGACGTTTCAAGATGCAATCCCTACAAAGCATCTTGAACAGCGTCAGACAGGGGGATCTTCTAACATCAATCGATCTCCGGGAAGCTTACCTCCATATCCCCATACGACCATCGCACAGACGGTTCCTCCGCTTCTGTTATGCAGGGTCCCATTTTCAATACAGGGCCCTGCCTTTCAGACTTTGCTTGGCCCCACGGACATTCACAAAACTGCTGGATGTCATGGCAGCACAGCTTCGGGCCCTTCCCATCAGGACCCAATGCTACCTCAATGATATATTGATCCAGTCATCCACCCTGACACAGGCCCACTTAGACCTCCAACTAACAATTCAAACACTCCAGCAGTATGGCTTCACAGTGAACCTGGAGAAGAATCAGCTGCAGCCATCCACCAGCCTGGTGCATCTAGGGGCATGAATAGACACTCAGTTATGTCAAGTGTTCCTCTCCTGGGAGCATCTTTCCAACATTTGAATCACAGTACAACAGGCCATTACCCACAGACGGGTCCCGACATTACTTCTATCCAAACTATTTGGACAAATGATCTCATGTTTGGGCATCATTCCCTGGGCAGCCCTACATTCTCGAGCCCTTCAATGGCTCCTGTTGCCAAGTCAATATGCCAGCCTCAGCAACACCATCTTTCGGCTCACGGTCCCCTCAGGAGTTCTCAACTCCCTGAGATGCTGGAGGTCCACAGCTCTGGAAAAGAGTTGTCTGTTCAGGAAGCCCAAACGTCTCGTATTGACCACAGATGCCAGTCTCTACGGTTGGGGAGTCCACCTTCAAGATCAGATGGTCCAGGGACGTTGGTCCCTGAATGACCTACAAAAGGACATCAACTGGCTGGAACTGAGAGCCGCTCACCTGGCGTTCTTGCATTTCCAGGCCGAGCTGGAGGGACAACATGTGCTCCTACTAACAGACATGACGACCAAGGCATACATCAACTGTCGGGGGCACAAAATCCAGAATTCTCATGCGCGAAGCAAGAGCCCTCGGTCTGTGGGCAGAGAGTCACCTACTCTCCCTCCAGGCAGAGCACATGTCCAACACACAGGCGGACTGGCTGAGCAGGGAGACCATCGACCCCTCGTAATGACAACTCCACCCTGACCTGTTTCTCCAGCTAAGTTCCAGTTTCGGCACTCCACTGGTGGATCTCTTTGCCAGCCCCTCCAACACCCAGCTTCGCCGGTTCTATTCCAGATTCCAAGTGCCTGGAGCCAAAGGCATAAACGCCCTCAGAGGCCACTGGCCTCCAGGGCTACTATATCCATTTCCACCAATTCCCCTTCTTCCCAGAGTCATACGCAAGATCCTGGAGGAGCAGGAAGAAGTTCTTCTAGTGGCACCGTACTGGCCACAATGGGCCTGGTTCATGGACCTCGTGAATCTCTTATCACCCCTCCATGGAGGATTTCTCCAGACAGGATCTCCCTTCACCAGGGGGCCATATTACATCCAGAGTCCCAATGGCTTCAGTTGGCTGTCTGGAACTTGAATGGGAGATCCTAACGAAGGACCATTTTTCCACCAAGGTCATCACTACCATTCTGGCATCCCGACGCCCGTCAACCACCCACATATACGAAGCCACATTATCACCTTTCAGACCTGGTGCTCCATGAAATGGATTGAACCCACTTCTGCCTCTGTCCCTCATGTCTTAGAATTCCTCCAGGAGGGCTTAGACAAAGGGCTCGCCATCAACACCCTTCAGAGACAGCTCGCAGCCCTAGCAACGGTCCTATCCTGTGATGGAGCTGCAACACTCTCACAACATCCTCGAGTGCGCAGCTTCCTGAAAGGAGCCTCTAAGATACATCCCTCCTCAGTTCACAGGTTTCTGTCTTGGGACTTAGGCCTGGTGTTACAGGCTCTCCCCTCCCCTCCGTTTGAACCTCTTGGGAAAGCTAATCTCAAGATTCTAACCTTCAAGGTCGCCTTCCTCATAGCAATAGCTTCTGCAAGGCAAATCTCGGAAATGGCTGCATTATCCATTCGAAAGGATCTATGCATATTTCACCCTGATCGAGTAATTCTTCGCCTCGATCCAACATTTATCCCAAGGTCAATAGTTGGTTTCACAGGTCCCAAGAAATCATTTTACCTGATTTTTGTCCCAACCCAAAACACCCATCGCAACGCAGGGCTCTTGCTTGACGTCCGCAGGGCTCTACGCAAGTACATACGCCGTACGACACCGTTCGTAGAACTGAATCATTATTTTTCTCTTTTCAGCCCAGATCCCTGGGTTCGAAAGTGTCTCCACCCAACATTGGACAATGGCTCAAGGCCTGCATCTCATTAGCCTACAATCTCCAAAAACAGACTAGACCAGGCCGTATCACCGCCCATTCCACTAGAAGTGCAGCCACCTTGGCCTCCATTCTTGACATCTGCCAGGCCGCCACATGGACTTTTCCTTCTCCTTTCATTCAAAATTACAGGATTGATAAATTTGCATCGGCAGAGGCGGCATATGGCCGCAGAGTGCTACAACAAGTTCTTCCAGTTGAGGAGACCCTGGACAGTTCAGTTACCCACCCTAGGGATAATTAGCTTGGGTATATCCCATTGCTTGGACTCTCA
>JANHFM010006808.1:10946-24824 GCA_032468115.1 Grayia smithii
CCACCTCGGAAGGAGGGAAGGCTGAGTCAACCTTGAGCCGGTGAGATTCGATCTGCTGAACTGCAGCTAGCAGTCAGGTGAAGGAGCCTGCAGTACTGCACTCTAACCACTGCACCACCTCGGCTTTGCTTAATGACAAATTGGGGTTGCAGAAAGAGAATTGCCATATAGGACTTTGTAAGAATGATCTTGAACTTTCAAAGTGTCCTTTCCAGGCTTGGCAAATTTATTGAGAGATGGATTTTTTAAAAAAGGAGTTTTTTATTATGTACATTTAAGAATTCAGAAATCTCTGCAAGAATTGCCCGGGCCTTCATAATGCACATTCATAATATTGCAATATTTCAATTGTGTCTCAACAAATTTCATCTATTGCTCCTGTAATGGTGAGTGGATCTTCAGACTTGGCCTTTTAAGAGTTCTGTGTAGTAGAGAATAGAGTAGAGTAGAGTAGAGTAGAGTAGAGTAGAGTAGAGTAGAGTAGAGTAGAGTAGAATAAGAATATAATAGAATAAGAATGAAATGGAATGGAATGGAACGGAATGGAATGGAACACAACAGGAAGGGACCTTGGAGGTCTTCTAGTCCAACCCTTGCCTAAGCAGGAGACCCTAGATCATTTCAGACAAGTGGCTATCTAGTTGCTTCTTAAAAGCCTCCAGTAATGGAGGGGCCATTATTTCCGGTGGCCACCTGTTCCACTGGTCAATTATCCTCACTATTAGGAAGTTTCTCCTCAATACCAGGTTGCTTCTCTCCTTGATTACTTTCCATCCATTGTTTCTTGTCCTGCCTTCTGGTGTGTTGGAAAATAATTTGACTCTCCTCTTTGTGGCAGCTTCTCAAATACTGGAATACTGCTATCATGTCACCCCTAGTTCTTCTTTTCTCTAGACTGGGCAAACTCAAATCCTGCAACCATTCTTGATATGTTTTGGTCTCCAGGCCTTTAATCATCTTAGTTTCTCTTCTTTGCACTTTTTCCAAAGTCTCAACTTCTTGTTTGTCATATAACCAAAACTGGATGCAGTATTTCAAGTATGGCCTTACTAAGGATAACGGTACTAATACTTTGCATGATTTTGATTCTATGCCTCTGTTTATACAACCAAGTATTGTATTAGCTTTTTTGGCTGCCACCGCACAGTGCTGACTCACGTTTAAGTGATTGTCCACTAGGAGTCCAAGGTCCCTCTCACATTGTGAAGCTTTATCTTGATACTATTTGTAGTAACTTTATTTTAAAACCTTTCTTTTCTACTTTATATCATTTACGAGAAAACTAAAAGAAGAGGACAATTCTAGAGTTGCCATGCTGATTTTTAAAATGATATATGTATGGGGGCTCAATCTTTATTGAGAATCTGACATCTAGGATTTTACTATTTACAATCTGCAATCTTCATCCAGATTGAGTGTACTACCCTTAGTACATTTACTTTTAAAAAGCTATAACCTGTAACTTTGTTACAGATGTTTTCAGATGTTTGTAGAGAAAGAGGAAAAGACATTCCAAGAGAGTTGGTTATCAACCTTATCTAAACTAGCCAGTCTAGGTAATAGGAGAGATCAGCAACACCTCAAAACTCTGAGCAACTAATCAACAGCAGGAAAGCTTGTCTGACTTGAAAAGTCTGACATGAAATTTAGCTCCCATGCATTGCAGCCATTTCACTACCTCAAGAGATGCAAGAAAGCCAACAGTACAGATTTCTCCCTGAATAACTGAAGTAGTTGTGAGAGGAGATAAAAGCAGTGACCAAATTTGCCCATAGAAGAGAATATATGTAACTCAGGGTTGAACTGTTAAGTCTTTGGTGCTTTGTAAATATTTGCTTGCAAATATTTCATTCATTGATGTAACCAGGCATCATCATCAGTACTAGTGAGTGTGAGGTTTGCTCCCTGTTTATATAGTGGTTTGCCCTGCAAGTGCTGGTAGAGGTGTGGTTTCCTCCTTAGTAGATCCTTTATTAGGGTATTGTTTTCTGCTTGATTATTTGTCTGGTACTAATACCTGCTTATGTGGGTATTGTTTCTGGGCTTTTTGTTTTCTTAGCTTTCTAATGTCTCTTTTGTCTTTTATTTATTTTATTGAATAGTGTGTAAATTATTCTTTGAATATAGTGTAAACATGGTTTATCTCTATGTGTATTTCTTCCAAACAGATTCTCTTTCCGAAGATTGTGAAAGGATGCAAACAGTAATGATTAGAGGAGAAGGGTTTAGGCGCACCTATTTGAACCAGCGATGCTAACCCACCATATCCCTGTGCAAGCATAAGCTCCATTACAGTGTTACTGCTTAGAAAGACCCTCCAGCTTTTCTCTGATCATAGGAAGAACATCTGATGTCAAACATGAAACAGGATTCCCTATCAGGAAATAACTTCGGTGAGAATCCTATCAAAAAGCGGATAAAATCTATAGTTTCAGGAAATGTTCTAAAGAAAACAAAAATTCCTTGGAAAATAACAAAATCAAGTTTTCAGAAAGTCTGGAGAGGGGATGTGTTCAAGATAAAATCTTTATGAAGAGAAACAACCCTGTTTCTTCTCTGTAAAAAAACGGAGGGGGGAATGTGACCTTTTAAGTTCACTTAGCTGTCTCAGCAGCTTTCAGCACCATTGACCATGATTTCTTTATGGTCAGTGGTGATAGGCTAGGTGATTGGGGGCATATTTAATGGCTTGCAGGAGGTGAGGGCTGCAGTAGGCGGGACCAGGATTTTCTTTGGGAGTTGGGTTTCAAGGTTTCTTTTATAAAACATACTATGCTTTTCATGTAATTCCTATCTCAAGAATAGATGAATCTGAAATTTGGAGGGGGCTCTGGAAACTGCAGAAAAGAACTTTAAGGGCGCAAGGATGGTTCACCTAAGCTTTTCATAAAGAAAAACAATTTAATAAAACTGGGCATAGATTTATAGTGCTTTATTCACAGAGATAGTAGAACAGAGTGTCTACATTTGTGTGTGTACACACACACACACACACACACATCATTTTATATGGCTTCAGTGTCACTTTTGCTAAGCTGCTCTAATTCAGCTTGCGTCTAGCTTCCCCATCACTTCTTTTATGGCCTTTGAGGTTTCCTGCTGAGCAAATTGTGTTGGTTTGAGCAAACCAGTGAATTCTTGCCCTCCATGTGACCACGTTCAAGTGGTTTGAAAGCTAGATCCAGACTGACCAGGACCCACATAAATCAATTTCTCAGCAGAGATTATACAATAAGACGTGTCACAAAGATGCCTTGGGACAACTTGAGTAAGAACAGGGGTGATGGTATCCCAAGGTTTGTGGAGGGAAGGGAGGAGGTCAGGGCAGTAAGGGTGAGTCAGAAAGCAGCATTTGATATTACAAATGCTTTTTTATGTGCAGCACAGGAAATTGCACACATTCCCAATAGGGGCAGAACTTGTGTCGCAATGCTGCATTTTTTCATCTTGTCGTAATGAAGCAGGAGCTTTACAATCTCAAACAGTGTAAAATCACTGTAATAGGTCTAAAAGTAAAGCCTCCCTCAAGTTAAGCTCAAATCCTGGTGATTTGATGGACACATCTATACAGCTTTCCTGGTAGTAGTATGAAACTGGCTTGCTGCTGTCTTCTTCCAGGATGTTTTTCTAACTGCCCAATCTAACCTACAGTCCCGATAATTTCTTAATGTTTTCCATTCAAATGCTAACAAGTTGTGATCCTGCTTAATTTTTTGAGATCAGCCAAGGTTGGCTGGGTACTGCCATCTAGCTGGGTATACTAGGTACTGTGTACTTTGAGAAAAATGAAGGAGAAGCATGTATCTCCTGAATTTTCGATAGTCGGTTTCCGGACAAATTATGAATAACTCTTCTTTCACCCAAAGCCCTTAAACTGCTGTTCCAAAATCAGAAGAAACCATCCCAGGCTAGACGCACTCATGCCTTGTTTCCATTATATGCAGAGTACATTCACAGCCATATTTTCAGATTTAATTCGACTATATTCATTTTTCTGATTCTCTTTTTTTTCACAGTAGCAATATTATCTTTATTGAAACATTTAGTCCAGATTCCATAAAACTAAGAGTTTGATACTGACTGCCAGTGTGGGAAAGATTGATTCTTAATGTTCTCATGGAAGGGGAAAAAAAAAAAAAATCCCAGGCCTCCTTTCTATGAAAGGTCTCCAAGTTCACCAGAAAGGAGAACCATTTGCTTATTTTTCTCAGTTGGTTTTTAACTCCCCCAACCTCTTTTTTTTTTTTTTAAATACCAACCCACACAATTAGGCTATTTTTGGTCTCAAATTATAATTTGGTTCAACATCTTTACTTTAATATCAACATATATTTCTGTCTCTCTAAAGGGACAGTAGTAATGTATATGTGGGAATAATGTGGGAAAGTATTATCCTTTTGTTTCCTTTTCTGCCATCATTCTTTTTCATGCAGGATTGACATGAGACTTGGTTTGATTATTCTCAGGACAAGAGGCCAGTTTGCGGTTACATTGTGCTCTGTATCAGTGCCTGTGGAAACCACTGGAAGGAAATGAAAGGTAAGAAAAGAGCAAATTGCTTTTTATCAAAGTAAGGGATATGAAAGAGCATAATGTGAGCACCATACTAAAGAAAGCAGACTTGGTTGCGCTAACTAATTCTGAAAGAAGAAATCTAGCAGCCCAGCTATTACTTCTTCACAACATTGTCATAGGAGGATCTGCACCTGTTGAATATCCTGAGAACTCTTTTAAAAAGTCAGGCAATAAAATAGCGAACACATGGTGGTAGTAATTGGTTTCCTGGGCCATGCTTGCTGTAGGCTATAGTTCTTGCCAGGCTGCAACTAGCTGTGCTAGACATTAAAAATTGGAAATAAATAAAAATATGCATTACTTAGTAGTGTGAGACCTACCTACCCTCAATAGTATGGTTCAATCAACCCTTCTCCAATGTTCCTTTCTTGCCTCTGGAGAGCCTCAGGGGGTGGTGGGGAAGTCCCGTTTTTCTCTCTCCCCAAACTCCAGAGCCTTTCTATGAAGTTGGGGAGGGCAAAAACGCCCACCCCCAAGGCTCTCCGGAGGCAGGAAATTGACCATTTGAAAACTTCTGGTCCCACCAGAAGTTGTCAAATGGGCCATTTCCTGCCTCTGGGGGTGGGATGGGGTGGGAGGGGGGAAGGCTGATTTTGCCCTCCCCAAGCTCCTACAAAGGTTCTGGAGCATGCCAGGAGCAGGGGGATGTCGCATGCGTGGGGGGGCACGCATGCACGGGGGGGCACGCATACGCAAACTCCCCCCCGCTCCTGGCATGCAATGGCAAAAAGATTAGTCATCACTGTCCAATGCTATGCTTGAGGAATTTCAGTGTTATCACACATAGCTTCCTTGGCACAAGCTACATTTCTCATTACTTTTGATTTTTTAAATTATAAAATGATGAAAGTGTTATTTGAGTGAAGCTCAACTTCTGATGACTTCAAGAAATAATCCATGTTTTGTGCTTCAGCAATAGAAAAATGATCTTCTGTTGCCTTAAAAAAACCATTATAGTTTAACCTAGCATCCTTGGATTTCCTTGTGGTTATCTGTCAAGGGCTAACCAAGTATGATTTTGTTCAGTTTTTAGTTTTCTTTTAATTAAGAATAATGGATACACTTAAAGTATGTCTCTAGCATCAGCTTTAGGCACTTCAAAGGTGTTCTTAGAAAATAAAATGGTGGATAACAGCAGCCTGATGCTTGTTGACATTTGCTCAGTTTTCCAGAAAAAGTAAACAATTAAGTAGTAAGAAAGCTAGCTGTTGTGGCAAGAGCTTTCTTAAGAGAGGTATATTTAATGTGTTTAATGGATATAAATAACACTGGATAGTTTCTTTTGGTATCTTTATTGAATTACTCAGGGACTCAGAAACTTTTCTAAAAAGTAATTTTTTTCCCAGGTGAAACATTTGAATCCATGTATGCATGTTTCTGAAAATCTGCTTATGAAGAATATTGCCTTATGCATTCCTTCTAGCGCCATCTTCCATTCTGTCACCAAAACATTCTTAGAGTCTGGATTAATGCTTATATGTCTCGGGGGGGGGAGGGGCGGAAGTGTAGTGGCTCACTCCAATCCTATCAACAATTATAGACTGAACTATATTTCCAGGTATCAGACCCACAAACGTTCTGAAAAGGGTATACTGCATATGCAGAGACTACCATAGGCCTTCAGCACCATCTCTGTTGAGCAACAATTTAATCTTGATTGAAGAAGGCGGGGAGCCAGATAAAGGGGAGAAGAATTGGAGATAAATGTTAGCTCATTTCTTAAGTAATTAGTTACCTCCTCATCCCCATGTTGTAATTGTGAACAAGCTGTAATGTTTAATTAGTGTGTAAATGAAACCCCAATTTCATAATGGCTGTGGTGACAGCGCTAAGTGAGACAGGCACAGAAGGGGCTGCATTGTTTCAGCAGGAGATGAAGCTGTCGCCCAGCAAGCCGTGCGTCACTGAGAGAAAATGGAAATGATAAACGAAGTGAGGCTAATTAGCAAAATCATACAGGGCCCACTGATGGTTCTCATCAAGGAGAGGTAATGAAGCAGGCAGGCCAAGCTGAGAGGGGATTAATTGGAACCATCCCTGCTCATAGAGCACAAAATCAGAGCCTGCCTCTACTGAGGCTGGGCCCTTGTCCAGGGGCCCTTAGAGGAAGTAGGGAGATCAGCTTGTATGTGGATGTAAAGTGGTGAGATTCTTGGTCTACCAAATGGTTTAAGACAGCCTCTTAAAGCTGAATAATTTTGCAGACTTTTCTAAAACAGGGAAGCTCTTTCTATAAATCTACTTTTGCTGTTAAGTTGTTGATAACTATTCCAAAGTGAAGCCCATCTAGGTAAAAGTATCTAGCAAACCTAGGTTGATTTTGAAAAGCTATGTTGGATCAGATTAAAATTAGATGGCAGATCATCAGTAAATACAGGGACTATAGACTTAACAGGAACATGGGGAAAATCGTAGAAGAAACCATGACAAGTTACTACTATGCTATTGCCAAGATTATCTATATATATAAACGCAAAAACCTCTCAAGCCGTAATCATGAATTCTCCAGAACCGTAAAGCCTACAAACTTAAAATTTGGCGCGTATGTTCCTCTTGGCTTCTAGGTGCTCACTAAGAAAGGATTTTTTGAAATGACCATCAGAGCATCAGTATTTCCTATATTATTATAACACACTCTGACATTCTACTATCCTTCCCAACTTGAAAATAACTCTGGAGAGAATGGGATAGCATAGGACAGGCTTCAGGCAAGCCTGAGGGAGAGAAGGGGATAGGATAAGAGATGTTTCTGTGGGGCAAGGCTGAGGAAGAGAAGGGGATAGTATAGGAGATGTTTCTGTGGGGCAAGGCTGAGGGAGAGAAGGGGGAGAGGAGTGGCCAATCGTAACTACTCATTAATTTTCAAGCTATAAGTGTCCATTTATCACATAGTTTCGTAGCGAAGCAGGGGTACCCAGCTAGTATGGACATATTCATGAATTTATCAGAAGTCAAACTCATCTCAAAGGAAACTGCCTTTTTTTTTTTTTTTTTTTACAAATTGATACTTATGCCCTGGAAATATATAGAATTTATGTTGCAGTTAATGTGCCAATTTTAATTTAGAAAAGTAAGTTACTAATTTAGGTAATTTTTAAAATATTTTTATTCCACCTTATTTCATATTTAACTCAAGGCAGTGAGCATCTAAATACTTCTTCCTCCTCCTCCCGCTTGCTCCACAACAACAGCCCTGTGAGGTGAGTTGGGCTGAGAGAGAGTCACTGGCCCAAAGCCATCCAGCCAATTTATCATTAATCATGCCTAATTTTTCAGAATTATGGCTATTGTACATGTTTTACTAAAAAAAGTCCATTAGCTATAATTATTACAGTGAGAGAAGCAGAAACAGAAAGATTTGGGCTATTAAATAAAACATTATGGAATATTGTTAAGGAATTTAGTATAGCAGTAAGATGGGAATGATAGGCTAGATGTGTAATAATGTAGACATGCTTATCCAACATAACCTATTACAACACAGTTGAATTCAGCCATCAAAAACTATGCATTTGTTTGTATGGCAGTTGTATAAATGGGAAATCAAAATCTGCCACAAATCATTTGATGTTTATTTTTTTACAGTTCCAAAGTGGTGCCCTTCAAATGCATTGGTCTACAACTTCCATCATTCTAAAGCAACATGAACTTTAAAGGGACTTTTGGCCCAACATGTAGACTAGTATGAGTTCAGTGAAACTTGGCTTCATCAGCTTATAAGAATACTCTCCAAAAGGAAGCAACTGAGATCCAGAGAATCAGTAATGCTTATTGCATGAGGAACCCTGGTGGCACAGTGGTTAGAATGCAGTATTGCAGGCTAACTCTAACCACAATCTTTGATCCTGAAGGGGCTTGAGATTGATTGAGCCTTCCATCCTTCCGAGATCGGTAAAATGAGGATCCAGATTGTTACGGGCAGTATGTTGACACTGTAAGGTGTCCCAAGAGTGCTATAAAACAGAGAGAGTGTGTTTGTGTATGTGTATGTGTGTATATATATGTGACTGGGAAAACCAACTCACTTTACACAAAAATAACACAAAAGCTACACTACTGACTCACACACAATGCAAAAGCAGCTGGACTTCACACAAAAGTGTGGAACAACAAGCAGGAACCTTACAGAGTCACAAAGAACTGAAAAACAAACTATCACACTTTACAGAAAAATACGGGTTCGGGCAATAGGTAGTAAAAAATGTTTTAAAAAGAAAAAAAAAGTTCCTAGGCACAGCTGATTGTCACAGCTGATTGTTGTAACCTTTTAAAAAAACTTTTAAAAGCATGTTTTTAGTACCTATTGCCCAAATTGGTAGTAAAAAAAATGTTAAAAAAAAGTTCAGACGATCAGCTGTGCCGTGCGATTGTCGGAACTTTTTTTTTTTTTACTTTTTAAAGCATTTTTTTTACTACCGATTCACACCACTGAGATTTTTCCATGCAGCAAAAACCGTTTGCTTTTCCTAAGATAAGTGGTTATTGGTTTTTGTCACCCCTCAAATTATGTGTATATGTATTGGAATAAGCCTTGCCTTTCTTTTACAGATTCATGTATTAATTATGCTTTCTTTGGATCTTATTGATTCACAAGCTGAGCTAACGAGAGACTCTTCAGGCTTTTTTACTTCTTAGTTGAAAAAGTACCATAAGCCATATTTCCCCAGTACATTAGCTGGCAGAGTGAAAATCCAAGCTATAGAGCAAGTTAAAACGAGGCAGAGACAGGTATGATATAGCAGTGGAAACTGAGGGTTGTTCCAATGTTGAACTTTATCCTTTATTATCCTCCAAGAGATGCCCTTTTTGCAGATGTTGGCACAGAATCTTCATTATGTTACATTACTTATTGACATTTATGCAGGCAGAAATTCTGGCTGTCCTGCATACCTTCTAACTGCTTACGGCCTGAGAGCCAGCCTTGACGGCTCTGAGGATGGCATTTCATTATACTTACACCTGATGCTGAACCTGCCTCTAAGCAGCTTCTCCCCTCCACCCAACACCCCCCACCCCCGGTCAATGTCTACTGATCTTTTCATTTATTTAAACAATCATCTTCGTATAAAAACATTCTTGGTCTATTCCTAGATTGCTTACAATCAGTTTCACTGGACTGAATTCATTTTTATCTTTGCTCTTGGTCATACTTTCATTTTTGGTACTGGTTGCTTTTTCCATAAAGGATGAAGGTTTTTTTGTGAGTTGTGACTGATAGTGAATAGTCTAAGCAGAGTTTTACCATATGCCTGGTGCTACATTTAATTAATGTGTCCTTTCCCCCTCCCTAACCTTCAGCACTTTCTTCCTAGTGCACAATGAGCAATCTCCCCTGGCCTGCAACAGCTACAATGAGGGGATGAGAAATATTATTTATTCAGTTGTTTACAGAAGCGTTTGATCAGGAATAGTTCTTCACTGCCAGCCTGTTCTGTATTATTCATTGCAATAATCTCTGCAGATTGTGATAAACTGTAACAGCGCCGGGGCAGCGAGCAGCGGGGCTTTGCTGATGCCGTCGCCTGCACCCTGCTCTAAAATATTGGCAGCTGCAATCATAAATCTCAATTTACAAGTGGGACTATTGCACGGGGAGTTATAGTTATACTAATGATTACTTCTCTGTCTTATTTTTCATGTTGCAACACAGTAATAAATTTTTAAGAACAGCCTGGACAGACTGTTAGGGAACAAAGTATGGCTTCTCGCCCTATCTCTGCTTAATGCAAGCCCTCATTCATTCTTTTTTTTTAGGAAATTAGTGAAAATAGTGGGGTAGAGGATATCCAGGTCTATTTTGGGAAAGGCCCCATTTCAAACCATCAAGAAGTGCTTGTAATTTTCCCCAATGAGTATGAAAAAAAATATTTACTTTGGCATAGTAAGGAGGCAGATCTGTTGCTTCACTGAATATTTGTGCCTTCATCCTCGTGATGAGAAAGTTAAAGAAAGTTGGGGGGAAAAAAGAAAAAGAAAGTTGAAATCTCAGAAGCACATTGAAGAGACCTACTCTGTGTCTGTAGTATGTGTGTTTTAGAAAGGCCGGGTATTGTTGATTTATATGGTAGACAAAATAGATGGTGAGCTTTTGGATACCATTTCACTTGTAGTTTTTAATTCAACGTCTCCGCAGATTTACATCTCACAGGAAAGACACAAATATACAAAACAAATCCATACTTTATGTGAAAGGTGACTGAGCTAAAATTATTACTTGACTTCTTGGTTTCCTATATAACTTTCTGGCTACAGCCAAGGGTATCATGATTGAATGTTTGGTTCATATGTATGCTTCTCTGCTTTTCTGGCTGAGATGTCTTTGTAACTAAGTCTGTGTAGCGGTGTCCTGATTTGGACTAGGATGCTGTTTAAATCAGGATCTGGGACACAAGCATCAGTGAGCATTCCCCAAGTGCTCACCAAGATCTATGATGCATGGTAGCTGATGGATGTCTCTGCTCAGAGAGTTGACATGGTGATGTACGCAGAGCCTAGAGATATATAGATTTTTCAAAGTGGCCACTCAGAGCATAATTATAAATATCCAATCCTTTCACATGGTAAATTGCTACTTATAAGAAACAAAACTCCGTGGGCTGAAGGCCTTCCATCTCTGCCTCTTGTGATATTACTCTTGAAGAGCCACTATCTTTTGCCCCATCTTTTGGGGAGTAGAGATGAAACTGTCCCCCATGGGCTGTCTTTCCCATTAGTGCATTATCCCCTGATGATAATTCTTTCTGAATGATTGCCTGATGTTCCAATGCATTGTAAAGAAAATGAAAGAATGGAGCTGGCAAGCACCACTGAAAATTGATGTAGAAAATTGTCCTTCACAAACTTCTTCTAAGTGTGAGAATATGTCAGTAGATTGTTGTTAAGTGGATGGCTAAACCCAAAATACTAATAATGAAAACAATTTCTTATTCCCTGATTTTTATAAGTGGACCTTCTGCTTGTCTTTTTTTCCCCTACCAGTTGGATCTTTGTTATGTTGTTGCTTAAATTCATGGTTTTGGTAATGCTAGAAAACAAATAATTTAGGCAATACTGAAGTAACTATTTTTGGGATGTTCCTAGGACTGTCACTATGAACAAGGGGCCTCAATGGGCAAGCTCTTTTATCAGTTTAGACTCTTTCAGCAGCAACCAAATCTGGATAGGGATGGTCTATCTCTAGCATAAGATATATTTTCTCTGGTAATATCCTCTTAGATTACTAGAACGTTTGTATGTGAAGTTAATTTAGATATTTATATATATAAAAAAGCTGATAGATTACTAATTAGAACCGGTCATGATGCCAGTGCTTCATCAGCTTATTTACATCATACTTACATTTCATTTCTGTGTCCAATTCATGAGGATCTTTAAAGCTCTGAATAGCATGAGGCATATTATATACAAAGAAATGTCTTATCCCAGGTGTACTTGTCTTTGGGGGCTCTTTTCCAGCTCTGATAAAATTAAGTTAGGTGGATAGCTTTCCCCTCAGAGGGTTGTTTGGCCTTCAGTTTTTTGCATAGCAATAGCAATAGCACTTAGACTTATATACCGCTTCATAGTGCTTTACAGCCCTCTCTAAGCGGCTTACAGAGTTAGCATATTGCCCCCAACAATCTGGGTCCTCATTTTACCCACCTCGGAAGGATGGAAGGCTGAGTCAACCTTGAGCCGGTGAGATTCGATCTGCTGAACTGCAGGTAGCAGTCAGCTGAAGTAGCCTGCAGTACTTTGGGAGTTGGGCGGCATATACATTGAAATAATAAAATCATCATCACCTGCAGGCTGTGAAGTTCTCAGTGGGAAGAGCAGCTACAGGCTTGAAATCTTCCATCAGAAGTTGGATAGTAACCTGCCAGAAATGCTCTAGCAAAACTAACACTAAACAATGCATTGGACTAGATGATTTTATGGATTATTCTAGCTCTATCATTTTACCATTGGCTTCAATAATTGAATGTGCAACTATGTATTTTTCACAAATGAAGTCAAATATATTATCTAAACAAATTCCCTAATGACTGAATCGATATGTAAGTTTAACTACTAGGCAGCAATTTGGCTTCAGTTTATTTTCAAAATGAAAAACTGGGTATTTCTGTAGATTTTGGTTCCTTACCTTCTCTGAATTTCAATTTCATCTGGAGAGGGTCCATTTTGAACCTGGCGCTGGGTTGTGGGACCTAGAAGACAGTAAAACAGCTTAATAACACAGTTATTAATGTAATGTAGTTAATGGTAATTCCGAAAAACTGGTTATTCAAGGAAGTGTGATTAACATCCAGTGGCTGATTTCAGTGTCAATGGGATTTACTACTGTTGGATTTATAATGATGACTAAATTGCTTATAAATGAAGAATCTCTTGCAATAAAAAAAAAGTGCTGTCATAAACACCAGTATTATGAAACAAAAAGTATAAAAGGAAATCTAATTAAGAATAGAATTATAAATTAGGAGACACATGAGAGGAAAACTGGGAAGAGATGGTTGACAGGAGAAGTATGCTATAAATTTCTATATCTAGAATCCACACTTTAGCCTATATATTACTCCTGAAGCCATTTTAGTAGAATCAACAATTTTCATAGATTTTATTTAAGCCACATTTCAAACACCATCTCCCAGGCAAATGTTTTCCTTTAACATGCAAATTTTTAATTATTCAACTAACAACCACTATGTGGGATGATTAGCATTATAATGAATAAGATGTACCAGGGAATTTAATTCATTTACATGATTGATAGCAATAGTATTTAGACTTATATGCTGCTTCACAGTGCTTTACAGCCCTCTCTAAGTGGTTTACAGGGTCAGCATATTGCCCCCAACAATCTGGGTCCTCATTTCACCAACCTCAGAAAGATGGAAGGCTGAGTAAACCTTGAGCTGGTAAGAATCGAACTGCCCAACTAGTGGCAGCTGGCAGTCAGCAGAAGTAGCCTGCAATATATAGTGACTATGGTTGTTAGCCTAGAAATATGAATATATATTTATATAAGTGGTATATAAGTCTACATATTATTGCTACTTATATCAGAACTGCAATGAAAAATGAACAAGTTAAATTTCCATTCTTTGCCTGCATATATGCATTTTTACCAATTGGACATTAAAAGAGTCATATATAAAAGTCATAAGTGCCTTAATTAAACATTTTTATACTTCCATGTATACACATAAAGAAGTAGGGACTGGTGGTCTGGTTTGGACAAAATGCATGTTGTTTTTTTGCAATGAGAAATGCATGTGTCTTTTTTTTTTAATTGAAAAAGTTTTATAAAATTTTTTACAATAT
>JANHFM010006808.1:24924-39061 GCA_032468115.1 Grayia smithii
CCCAATTCCTACCACCATTCCTATGTTTTAACCTCCAGTCCCCTAATCATCTTTGTTGCTCTTCTCTGCACTCTTTCTAGAGACTCAACATCTTTTTTATATTGTGGAGACCAAAACTGGCTGCAGTATTCTAAGTGTGGACTTACCAAGGCATTATAAATTAGTATTAACTCTTCACATGATCTTAATTCAATCCTTCTGTTACTGCAGCCTTTTTTGGCAGAACTCCACGACCCCTCTCACAGTTATTACTATTTAGCCAGGTACCACCTATTCCACACCTATGCATTTGGTTTACATTTAGAGATACCATTATAAATTTAGAAGATATGAATACAGCTAAAAAGTTCTGTTGTATTAGGGCACTTTTGTGCAATGGGCTGTCCTCCACATGTGCGTATCCTCAAATTTCTTAATTTCCAGCCAGCATGAAGTCTTGCTATTTCTTCCTATTAGCTTCTCACCAAAACCTGCTTAATTTGATGCTTTTTTGTACTATACAGTAAATGTATTAGTATATTCTTTGTTGTTTTTGATTATTTATTTGAGTTTATATACTGTTGACTACTGTTATGTCAGTGTCTTACCTTAGCGTAACTAATTTGGGATTAATACCCATCTATTAATATTTTTGAAGGAGAAAAAACAGATATGAATGGGAAATATGAGTTGTATTAAAGTAGAAATAGGCAGCCTGGTGCTTCCTGCCTGATTTGATTCCTTACTGTTGTCACTGATCCCTTCATTCTGCTTATAGTTCAATATATAATTGAGATGAAAGAGAACATTATTTAAGTTATCTATTCCATGATCTAAAATGCAACGTTGAAGAGAAGACAAATAGTACTCTATGCCGCTTGCGGAAAAGTATAGTTTGAATGACAGGTACTTCCATAATTGGGAATTGGGTTATTTCTTCTCTCATACAGGGGGATTCTGATGGCTTCAAACAAAAACTAATATGGCTGTTGAAATTATGTCATTAAATTGGGAACACTATATATTTTGACTTGAAAGCAGCAGAGTGATAGATGCGAATAACTTAATAGCTGCTGCGTTTTCCTTCTTCCCACAGGTAGTCTTTGATTTATGACCACAATTGGGACCAGCATTTTGACTGCTAAGTGATGTGGTTGTCAAACAAATGATCACATGACCAGACCCAATTTGCTTAACAACTATTTTTACTGCAATTATTAAGTGAATCCCGCTTCCCCAATTGACTTTGCTTGTTGGAATTCAGTTGGAAAAATTGCAAATTGTGATCACATGACCAGAAGACACTGCAACCCTTGTTAATGTGATCTGGTTGCCACGCACCTGAATTGTGATTGTGTAACTGTGCAGGTGATATGATGATGATAACTTCAACGACTGGTCATAAGTCACTTTTTCTGAGAACATTGTAACTTTGAACCATCATTAAAGGAACGATTGTTAAGTAGAGAACTACCTGTACTATTTTTAGGAAACTTTTAAAAAGTCGCACTTTCATCTTTTAGGACTATAGATAGTCTAAATAAAAGAATGATTAGACTAGACTATATTGTATGAGTAAATAGAAGCATCTATATACGAGTTTTAGAAGTTTTAAAGACTGACTGAAAGCAAAAACAAATCCACTTCAATGTTCTGTTCTATTGCTTTATTTTTTCCTTTTGTATTCTATACAAAAGGAAACTAAAGGCAAAACTAAAGGCAAAAAAAAAGTTGAGGACTGATAATCTCTCCACCCTATTCTGGGATAATAGGCAGGTTCATGTTATTTAGCATGATATGTGGCCCACTGAATCTGAAAATGAAATTAAAAACATTTAAAATAATGGCATTGTGTAAATATTTCAAGAGAATTGGCATGGAACACTAGAAATGTATATGAAGCACTCCTTTTTGAATTAAATTAAAGCAGTCATATTTTTTCTTGGCTTCCATGACAGCTTCAGATATGTTTCCCACTATTTCTGCATACATAAATGCATGTAGAATAGCTAAAAAGTCTGTTTCAGTCTGCCTCTCTATGAGTCTCACTATCTAATACAGCCTTCTCTTTCTAAAAAAAAACCCCAGGCAACTGTTCCTAGTTATTATGGCTATGCATCTTCTTTAATCCTAACATTATTCGTTGATTTAGATTATATTCTTATCCACCATGAAACAGAAGAGAAACTTATTTTTTTCTTAAATGTAGGTCCCATAATATCAGCTTAAGTAAGGGGCCCTTAGAACAACTATACGTCAAAACACAATTTCCATTTCCTTTTATATGCTTACATTAATGTGTTTTGATGTATAGTTGCTCTAAGAGCCCCTTACTTAAGCCGATGTTTATTTGTTGCATCTTATGATAGTCAGATAGGGCTTTCAATACAATGTTGAGAAAGTTTCAGAATTGGGAAGATGGGAATATAGCCAGTTGGAATGCTTCACTAACTTTATGTGAAGGACACAGTCTTAAACCATTTTCTACATCAAATAGGGCTCAGTTCTGTACCATTAAATTAAATGAAAATAAATGATATAATATTCAAGGGTTAACAAATGTACCAAGTCTCTCTTTGCAGATGCAGGTGTAGCACTCTGGTACAGGTGACACTGGGAGATATATAAAATAAGCCCAGAAGTACACATGAGCTGTGGATTTGTCTGTTGGACCTCTGAACTGTGTTTGACATCTAGTAACAACTCCCTAGTGCTCCATGCAAACCCTTGTTCACTCATCTCTATTAACCTTTTTTGTTGCTCAGTTGTCTCTCTGTAGCCATTTCATCTCCCCCCCCCCAAAGCTCTGTTGTGCTGTGTTCTGTGAATGAGCATTAAATAACCCGCCTCTCATGGATCTGTAATTCTGATTGCAAAATTGGCAATGCCAGTAATGAGCTTGGGAGTTACTGTGCATTGGACGCAGCCACTGCTTAAACCTCAATATCTTGCCCATTTAATTTAATGGGGCTTTTAAAATACCCCAAATGATTAAGTTCACATTGTGAGCTAATCACCTTCAAAATTTGACTTCTGAGAGATGCAGCCTATTTAGGAGAAAATTGGTGACAAAACTGCCAACCCTGTTTCTTCCTTTTGATTATATTTCCACTCAGATAATTTGGGGGATTAAATTGGCTGTCCTGGCTATACAACAGATTCCTGTATGGTATAAAAAGATTCAGTTATCCCCTAAAATATGGGCTTCAGAAGTACTATAGATTCAATTGAAAGTTGTATTTATAGTGTGTTTTGCTATCTTAAGAACTCCAGTCAGAGTTTTTTCTGTTCTTTGCTCCAGTGCTTTTCCTCTCCTTGCTGCCTTGAATTAACCAAAATAAATTTAAAAGGGTGGGATAAAAATATAACACTCTAACAACAACAAAACCTTTATCTGTAACTAGAGAATGGAGAGTATTACTCACCATATATGAGCAACAGGAGCAATCTTTGGAAGGAGCTGCCTGACAACTGGGAAAAAAGTTGCTCCAGAAGAATAATTTCCTATTGATGGTTTCCAGTAACTTTTGTCTTCATTTTCTCTTATTTATATAGAATCAGATAATAAACGCATATGATTATGTATAACTTAGCTGTGGGAGGGTTGGGACATTTGTCATTTCAAATGTGGAGGCATAGGGCTTAAGGACAACTGGTAAGAAATGGCTTTTGGTCCCCAACAGCCATTTTTAAGCCATGAGGGGGAAAAAAATCAGAATTAATGTATTTGGAATTGGGTGACTGCACTAAAGGGCTGCATTTTGGAAAATTGCTTCTGAATGGCAAAAGCTTACAAAGGTCTCTTGAGTGAGGTGGATGTTTATCTCAGAAATAGTTCATGAGTAGGTTCATGCTCATTGCTGATTACCATTTGCCATCTAGATCCAGTGAGATGTTGTAGCTCCTCAGCTCAGCATTTGTTGAGTACTGAGAAAAGTACTTTGAGGCTTTAAAACTACTCTTAGTGTAAGTACTGAGAATATCAGTAACACCAGATTACATTTGAGGTTCCCAGCAAAATGTCCATTTCTAATACTGTATGTTGCTGATTGCGGCTTTTTTTTTTACAACTCTGAGAACTGGCTGAAGCAACTTAGACTTCACTGCATCTTTTTGTCAGATATTTACTACTGGGTGGCTAGTATTTGTCCATAAGTCTGACATAATCAAAATATTTGCATCCATGGCATTTTTCCTGCTGTATTTAGTTTTGTGAAATCCCGGCTAGAGAGGAATCACAGAGAATAGATTTAGTGTAAGCCTTGCTGCTTCTAATCCAATTCAAGCAAAGCCTTGGCTGGGCTGCACACCTCTGACCTCTTCTGTTCTATGCTCTCTTAAGTTTTCTTCCAGATTTCTATTTACTTGATCTTTTCAGAACAGTATCTGCCTCCATCTCAGAGCTTTTAGCATGCATGAAAAGAATTAGAAAGCTGATCCTAATTTTGCACTATAATTGGATAACCTAAAGTTGATCAATTCACCTTCACTGTGTGATTATAAACTTTAACCCCAATTTGTATAAATACAAAATGCTATTTAAAAATAGAATAATAGGTTGCATTTGTTGAATTGTAATATAAAATAGAAAACAGCTCTTTTCTAATTTTGGGTGGAGCCTGGGCTACCAAATTAACAAACCTCTTGATATGCATACTGCGTGACATCACAGGGCAGCATGTTTTTTTTCCTACTAGATGGCACCTGCCACTTAAGCTTTTAGATGGGAAATTATCTTTATGTACCTTAAAATATGATATTATGCAAATGATGTCTGACAACATCCTCAATTGGCAAAAGACACATTGGTGTATTTTTGTGTGTGTCATATCCCAAGGCAAGATCCTGGTGACATTTTTTAAAATTATCCTTTGAACACTAAGTCCTGTCTTTGTGTAGAACTCCTCTTAACTTTGGGGTAAACTTTTACTTTTCAGAATAGGATTCCTATATTCAGTGTTTGAGAACTTCAGATAAGGGTGGTATATTCTTGTCTGAAATACTGGATTTTTTTTTTCTTGTGAGTACATAGTGCTCAACACCTTTTTGAATATTATATATACTAACAACCAGTACTGGTTCCACATTCTAGTGTGGATGGCCAGAGCAATACTTACTTGATTGTAGGTGCAATAATAATAGCTGCATGGTTTGCAGAGTTTTGCATGTGCTCCTAAAGATCCGTTAAACCAAGAGGCCTGAAGACTTGATAGCTATTTTCATTTATTAAATGCATTAAAATATTCCATTGGAGTTTCTGGGATGGATCCTGAGTGCAGAGCATACAGAGGTGTTTAATGAGATGTCCACTTGCGAAGTCATCATAAGCTCAGCATATAGTCTAGGTTTTTATAGCATGAAGACCTAGCCATAAATAGAACTGTTTTAATAGGCTGCAGTATAAAAACTTCCCCAGTCAATAAATCACATAATTTGTATCCTACAGTGCTTGAGCCATTGGATGAATCTACTCCCACACAGGATTCCCTATATCAGACAGGTTTAATTGCTGTTTTACTCAACTTTGTCCCTTTACTATCGTTTGAAAAGTCACAGGAAAATTAAATGGATTTGGGTATGGTGCAGTTAGTTTCATTCTGTGACGAAGGACTGAACACCATATCATTACTCTTGTTCTTCATAAATGTTGACAGTCATTAGAGCTGTAAAAGTTATTCTCCATATTTACTCTGGGTTGTTAGACTCTGATATTTTTGGCTTCCAGACAAAACATACTATTAGTTCCAAATATTTTTGCCCTTAAGTGTGCAAAAAGAAGATTGCTGTATGGATAGTATAGCTCTTTACCAGCCTCTGAAAATTTGGGGCTAGAAATCTAGGTCAGAATTTCAGAGCTAGAACTTCAAAACCAAGTAGCAGAGCTGCTTCTAAAATAAAAGATGAATTACAGCTTTAAGCATGAGCTTCCTGGCAGAACAGAGAGAAATGGATGTGAGCCAAGATTGAAAAGTATGATTAAATATTATTTGTTCACTAGAATGAACCCCTATCCACCTTTCTTTCCCAAAGGTATATTTTCAAAGCATTCTGTATATTAATTAGTCTCCCCCAACCTGACGCTCTTCGGATTTTGGAGGACTATAACTCTGTGGCTGTGTTGGCTGGAAATTCTGGAAGTTACAGTCCCAGTTTATCTGAACAATGCCAGATTATATGAACAGAAAGCACCTTGGTCTGCCAATTTCCTTGCTCATCTCTGCCTAAGAATATATGATCGACATCTCCATGGAGCATGGCCTGTAGTACTTGGTGAAATAATTCCCGCTTGCTTTTTGCAGTAGGTCCTCTCAATTGGGTGATAAAATAAGGGCCTTGGGGGTTGCTTGTTTCTTCAGGAGTGACAGGAGCCTGGGGCTTAGTGGCTGCTTGAGAAAGAGGAACCCCATTTCCCTTATTTATTTCAAATCCTCGCCTGGCCCTGACTCTCTCCTTCCCCTGGAGGGGTGTTCCGCTCCAGTCGTTGCACGAGCCAGGGATATTAGTTCTCATTACTAATTAAAGGAAGCAGGAGTAATTGACGGATAGCGGATGGCAGGGGAGCCAGCATGATTAACAGCCCCTGTCCCTATCCTGGGGGCCCATGCTGAGCACTACCTGTTAGCTGCAAATAAACAAACCTGATAAATAATAAAGAGTTTGGGACAAGCGGCAGCACAGCATTGCTTAAATTAATAGGGATTAGAAGGAGTGTCCTGACATGCTAGCTGGGCAAGCAGTTGTTCACAGAAGCGGTTGGAGTAAACAAGAAGTAAAGCAGATTCATCACATAAGGTTCTAACGAGTTTCATTGGCCTTGCAAACATAAGTGACTCCTTCTCTCTGCATTGCTTTTCTTTCTTGTCTTTGACTCTTTGGTAGAGCTCACTCAAGAATGAGCAGCTATGCTTTTTTTCATGTTTGCTAGTGGGATTGAAAGCAGAAGATGAGTATCATCTCCCAAGATGCTTTTAAATCATTAATAAGTCCCCTGCTGAATTGATTTATGATATAAAAGTGTAACAATTTTAACAAGTTTAAAATAATTTATTATTTGGTATTTAAAAACATTTCTTTTAGTCTGGGTTTTTCCCCTCCTGAAGTCTGCAAGGCAATCACTACATGTTTTTACAGCAAATGTATTAAGTCATATGTTCCTTTTCAAATTATTTTAGAAATTCTTCTAAATGATAGCAGAGTGAGGGCCATCTGGGTCTTGGGGCAATCTTTTTCCAGAGGGCAAGTGCTAATATAGAGAAAGTGTATTTTTGAGCTCGTAATAGACAACATTGTTTAATCGAAGGAATCAAGGTGGACCAACTCAATTTGTTTGACTAATTTCTGGATTGGTTAGAGTTGGATGCAAAACACATCAAAACATTATGTATATCTGTTCACAAATAAGCCATAGGTGGAGCAGTGAATAGAATGCAGTATGCAGGCTAACTCTGCCCACAGCCAGGAGTTCGATTCTGACTGGCCCAGGGTTGACTCAGCCTTTCATCCTTCCGAGGTCGGTAAAATGAAGACCCAGATTGTTGGGGGCAATATACTGACATTGGTAAACTGCTCAGAGAGTGCTATAAAGCATTATGGAATGGTATATAAGTCTAAGTGGTATTGCTAGTTATAATTAGAAAGCCAAGAACAAACATAAACGATAGCACCACCACTGCCATAAAATAAACCATTATTGGCTTACTAAGAATTGTTTCTTTTGGTTTTGTATTTGATACTTTATTTTATTAGGCAAAAGGCTCCACTCAGGCTAAAATTAGATATGACATTGAATGACCAAAATCACTATGTCTAATTCTTGAAATGTTAGTGGCAACTAAGAAAAAAGGAACGGATGGAGGATCATGAGAAGGAGATTAGCTACTTTTCCTTTCTATAGTCTCAGGGATAATCCTTCTTTACAGTAAGGTTAAAAGCTAAGAATGAGGGGTCAGTCCTATACAGTACTATTTCTTGTAGTAAATGATCAAAACTGCCTTGTGGAAGACAGAAACTGACCACAGACATCTTGATTTTGCATAGTCTAATGAGTAGCTGAATATTGATCATAACTCATAATAATAAGCTGTTCGCCGAAGCTGTCATCTGCATGCAGGTAGAGTCATATGTCTCTTTTGCTAGCCACATTTTCACTTGTGTTAAGAATCTGTGAGCGTGCAAAAGTTTGCTGGTATCCCACAAAGGCTTTGGCAGAACACAGCTAGGTAGCTAACAGCCTCTTCCATTTCCCAGGCGCTTGCTGTCATTTGCTGTCATTTGCTGTTTGGTCTCAGCCGGTGAATAAGGCAGCCATCGGGCATCTCTTCACCCTCAATGACATTTGAATAAAGCACTCTGCCTATTTGCAGCACAGGCCTGGTGGCTGATGCTGAGCTGGGAGATGGCAGGGAGGTCGTAAGGGAGGGGGGCTGTGTTTGCTATCACATTGAGTCTATCTTATCGCTACGGTAATTTGATGATAAAAAATAATCCAAAACTGGAGAGGAAATATGTTAGTGGCGTAAAGATTGAATATAGGTGGAATGTAACCCGGGGCAGCAGCTGAGATAGAAGGAAAATGTCCTTCTGTTTGACATACTGCTGTAATGCTGCCCTGTGTGTGCCCTGCTATGTTGAGCAGTATTTTATATAGAGGAGGGAGGGAAAAGCGGCACTTGGGTTAACTGATTGCCAGAGGGCATGATATCACAGAAATAAAGATAGCTCTGCACAATCTTGCTCCCTTTTCCCTTTTTTTCACAACCATAAAATCTGGCATAAAGACACAGTTGAAGGTGTACCTGAGTTGAGTTCAGATAAAAGGTAATTTCCTTCAAGTGCAACTCGACTCCTGGTGAGTTCCTGAACTTGTCCACATTATTTTTGAGGAGCAATACAGAAATGGTTTGACATTGTCTTCTTCCAGAATACTTTTTTCAGCATCCCATTCTAATCAATGGCCTTGAGATTTTTAAGTATTCCATCCAAAGGCTAACTAGGTCTGACCCTGCTTAAACGTTTGTGATTAGCAAAGGTCATCTAGATTTGGCTACTTAACTTGGGACCAGGGGTGAAATCCAGCAGGTTCTGACAAGTTCTGGAGAACCGATAGTGGAAATTTTGAGTAGTTCGGAGAACCGGTAGCAGAAATTTTGAATAGTTCAGAGAACCAGCAAATGGCTGGCCCGAGAGTGGGGTGGGAATGGAGATTTTGCAATATACTTCCCCCAGGCGTGGGAAGGGAATGTGGATTTTGCAGTATCCTTCCCCTGCCACCCTCACCAAGCCATACCACGCCCACCAAGCCACGCCCACAGAACTGGTAGTAAAAACATTTGGATTTCACCACTGCTTGGGACCCATCTAAATTGGAGGAAGCTTAGGAGAAGGGGCAAATGAGGACAGAACAGAAAAAGACCAAGTATTCAGATTCTCAAAGCTTCTGGCATCCCCACAACATGCCTATCATGATTGCAAAAAACCAAATAGAACTGTCTTCTTTTTCTTGGGTATTTTTATGCAACAGAATTGGAAGCCAAAGCGATGTTGGCTACGTGCTCCTAAAAGATGGCACTTTCTAGAAGATCAACCATTAAAATATATCAGTTTGTCACAAAAGGGCAAGACTTTATGACCAGAAAAGAGTTGAGTATGTGAACTATACTAGCACTGTACACATAAACAAAAGGAACAATGCAGATCACCTACCAGCAGTTCTTATTCCCTAACAGTGTTTGGTTTTTAATTAGAAAGTTATTTTAATACTCTAGTTCATCCAGTTTCTCTATCTCTAGAGACTGACTTCATCATTGACACATCAATGGACAATGGACAATCTAATCTAGTCAGGCCTTGGTCCTGCTGGGATGTTATATAGGCGGGTGGGAGGGGTGGAGCATGAGAGAAGCTGATCTCTATCACCCTCCTTAAGTAAATCTTTAAAAAAGACTGAACTGATGTAAACCCATTTTTAGCACATTGTATACACATACACACATTATATTAACTGTATATATTAACAAAATATCAAATAGGAAATTAAGTAGTTACGCCTCATTCAACATATCAGGGCTCCATCTGATCACCATTGTGCTTAATCTGATCTGCTTAGAATTTCTAAACCTTTATGTTTACTTGCATCCAACAGGTATAGCTCCTTTTCCTTAATTTTTTTTCTTTTATGAATCTCTTGCTCTGCCTCAAGGTCTCATCCTTGATAGGATTTCAGGATTTGATTTCCTCAGAAAGATGTCTTTAGCTAAATTCTTCATAATAGCATTAGCGCTTTTACTGAGCGGTATATGGAACATGACAGAAGCTGTCTAAAATACAAAAATGTGGGCATGAATAATCATTTTTGAATGAATTCCATGTCTTCATAAGTAAAAGTTACAGAAGCATGCAAGGGAATTGTGTTCTGTCATAGAAAGATGTGACTCCATGCTAAAGCTTTGCTGCAACAGAAAAGAAAGAAACAAACAAACAGTATTTCTGCTGTTCCATTCTTTTACAGACAGGATTTTCCTCAATCAGAACCCTCCCAGTAAAATCACCTGAAGGAATTCAGTTATGCCAGTTCCAGCTGTCATAATTAACATACTGGTTTGGGGAAAAGGTTATCAAGAGGATACAGTACTTAAAAAGCCATGGAAGAAGCAAAATGTCTTTCCTCCATGATTAGACTTCTAAAGAAAGGTCATAAATTTCAGAATTAAGGCTGCTATTTCATCTCTGTAATCCATTCCATCTTGGATTAAAGCAGTTTTTAAAATCTTCTGACACTTAAACCCATTATTTAGTATGTCGTGCAAAAATCAGTTCATCTTCTGGTTAAGACACCAGGCTAGAAACCAGAAGACTCTGAGTTCTAGTCCCCCATTAGGCACGAAAGCTGACTGGATGACTTTGGGCCAGTCACTCTCAGCCCATTACATCAGGTTTGGACAACAAACCAGTCAGTCAATTCTTGTAGCAACCAATGGATCAACACTTGGTTGATCTGAAGCGGGGGGGAGGAGGGGGAGTGGACCCTGGACTTGTGGGAAAATGCTAGGAAGAAAAAAAATCAGTACATTATATCTTGTGAATTTTGCTCTCAAGAGGTAGACTAGCAAAATTACTGTGCATCAGTACACAGAATAAACCTGCTGAACAGTTCATCCAGTAGCCAATGCTTAGGTTTATGGTCTACCATGAGTTCTTCTGCCTGCCCTGATCCTGCTCACATTCTTAGTAAAGAGGAAAACCTTGTTCCTTGTTTTAGTAATTGCATTTGTTCAGTCCCTGCAACAAATAGATTAGCCAGGGTTTTATCAGAGGAGGGAGCGTGCAATGTGATAATGGTTTTCAGCAAATCCTTGGGCTGTCACAGATTAGAGCAACGGTGGCAGGGAGTATTATCAGATTCTCCCCCCCCCTTTGTCTTTCTCTTCCATCGGATTTCTCAAACCAATCTATTGTAGAGAGAGCTGGTAAGATACAAGCAGAAGTCAGTTTCAATCTGATCTGCGATTGGTTTCCTGGCAGCTGATCTGTGCTGCCTTATCGATTTGCGTGCCCTCCACCTTGTTTGTCTAGAGAAGAAGGTGGGAAGGGGGGATGTACAGTGGAATTGAAGTGCGTGAGCCTTTGGTGGAACCACTTTAAACTTGATACATCCAATTGATCCGGAGGCAGGAGCACAAAGAGGCCAGTAGGGCCAATGTGAGAAGAGCAGGAGCCGCCAGCCTTAATCAAAGGGGTTTAAATGGTTGTGACCTTCTGATTAAACACGAGAAATCAAGTCTGGAGGGGTAGCCCACCAGGGAGTAGAAAGCATCGGGTGAACAAAACCCTCTAAGCTCTCTCCCAATGTTGTGTTTGTAGGTTTGGTGAGAGATGCCTGCAGTCTACACATTTAGAGTTTTTTGCTGTTCTTTTGTGCTAGTGTTTTAGGGTAGTGTAAACTTTGCACGGAAACCTTTACCACACTTTCTGCTCCAGTCGAAGATTTGCCACTGTAGTGGGAAATACAATTCTAGCTGGTAAGGATGCTAGAATATCAGAGGGCTTTGTTTGAGCTAGGAGTTATCATAGCTTGTATTTTTGAAAGGTAGGGATCAGCCCTGAGCATGTACCACATATAAAAGGTAGCTTCTGGGGTTTTGTAAAATCTTTTTATTGCCTCTTAAAATCTGCAGCATTCACCCCACCTCCTCCTGATTTAAGATCAGATGTGCAGCTTTCCAATTCAGCAGATAAGATTTTCAAGCAGGCTTCACCCCTGAATCTCTTATTTTGGAATTATGCCACTGTACTACTTGCATTCCCAGAGAATTCTCAGAATTGGAGGCTTGTTTTCCTGATCTCAGATCATCAGTCAGCAAGATGGACAGGCTGGATAGGAAGGTGGGATATAACAAGTAATGGGCCCGAGTGTGGAAATAGTGTTAATAAAGAGTATTTCACTTTTAATTTTGACATCCAATGTAATGATCTTTTTAAGGCCCTATCATATTATCTGCATGACTAGATTATTGAGTCTTCATCGTCTCCAGTTAAATTTATGGCTGGGATGAGGCTTGGAATTTATTATCAGTCAATAGAGCTCGATCCTCTAACAAGGCGTGTAATAAGATATACATATTTAATGATCCGGAGTGGAGCAGCCTGCTAATGGGGGTCGACGCATCTATTCTTTCCCCTTCTTAAAGAATCTGACTCCACCAGCTTCAACTGGCCTTTCTCTGCTCAGATTCCCATTTTAAAAAGCAGTCAGTGACTGCTTTCCCTGCTTTCCCATCCCAAATCAGTAGCTTAAAAGCTATGTGTTAACTGTGCTTGGAAGTGGAATATATAATAAGATATGCCCACTTTAAGATTATTAAATTCAAATAATATAACTTCCTGAGGTATGTTCTTAGACTGGACAGTCTTACATTTGAGAAAGGCTGCTGATGGACTGAGAAGCCTTTGACAAATGGTTTGACAAATTTTTCCCAATATATCTCTGATTAAATTGATTCTGCACAGTCATCTTTGGCTTTATTTTTAAGTATACCTTTTATTAAGATTTTTTATTACAGTAATAAAAATCAATGCAAACTGAACTTAAAGAGAAAAGAATAAAACGTAGGAAAAAAGAAAAGAAGGAAGGAAGGAAGGACTTCCAACCTTCATCACAAGCATAAACAAATTAAATTACTCTTCACCCCCTATGAAGTTACAAATCTTATCTGTTTGGCTTTATTGCAGGAAAAGAATTGTAAGTATTCAGTTTTCACTGATTGAATAAATGGTTGAATAAATTGATTAAACAACATAACATTGCAATTTTGGTAGGTATCAGGTATCGTATTTCACTTGGATTGCTACATGTGAGAATTTAAATACTGCAGTTTACACAGCTATCACAGTCTGTAACTTTGATTCAACAATGAGAGATACAGAAGTTCATAAGTCAAAAAAAGAGTACAAAAGAGCTGGTTGGAACACCATGATTTCCTGACATTTGTTTCTGTTCCTAACTTTCTTTTATGCATTCATGTATACAATCTACTTTGGATGAATGTTCATTATTGCTTGTTTATTTTTTATGTGCCTACTTGTGGGATTACGGAAAAAATACTTTATTTTCTACTAGAGTTCTGTGGTAAGCTGACTGTAGATTGGGCCAGAGTCCAAAGTGTCCAGTCACCCTTTTTCCTTTTTTCCCTTCAATTTCCTTCCTTGGTCAAGCTCAAGGCCAGATCCGGCCCATGAGGTGCTTAGATCTGGCCCACAGGGCCGCCCTGGAAACAGCAAAGGACCAGCCCGTGGTGCCTCTACCAGTGAAAATGGTGCTCGGGAGGATTGTGTGTCCCGTCCTCACCCCTGAGCTCTGTTTTTGCTGACAGAGGGCTTCAGGAGGCTTGTGTGGCTGAAAACAGGCCCCGGGGGGGGGGGTGTACATGGTCCTCCCAAGTTCCGTTTTTGCTGGCAGAAGGCTAGCAAAACAAACTAAAAGCAAAACAAAACAAAAGGAGAAATGTTTGTCCCCTTTTGCATTTGAGCATCCAAGAGGGGGCAGGAAAGGAGAAAGGGAAAGAGGAAAAGAAAAAGAAGGAAAGATGGGAATAGAGCAAGGAAGGAAAAATAAGGGAAGAGGGGAAGGAAAAGAAAAGGAGAAGGAAAGAAGTTGGTAGAA
>JANHFM010006808.1:44995-58266 GCA_032468115.1 Grayia smithii
AAACTCTTTATTTTAACTGGAAAAGTTGGGGGTCATCTTATACGCCCAGTCGTCTTATACGCCGGAATATACGGTATATCAATTTGTCTTGAGTTTGTAAAAATTGTAAGCAGTTGATATAAACAGACAGCAATTTTCCAAACCACCATTGCTTGGTTGGTTTAAAAATACTAATGTGATTGTGAAAAGACAGCTATTTTATAATCACTTTTTCCAGTAGCTAAAACCACTGTTGCATATTGCTGTAATGGTTTAAGAGGAAGACATGGCAACATGTCATGTTGGGTACTAGGAATAGGAGGCTAAAAACTGTCTCTCTCTGTTTTAGAGAGAGTCCTGAAGCAGTCAAAAATCACCTAATCTTTCAACTCCACAGAAAAAGAAAAGAAACTACTTGGAGCTCCCTCCAATCCCCAGTCTTCACCTGGGTTGCTACAGAAAACGTGTCAGAAACATGTCAAAAACAAGTGAATCAGCATCATTATTTTCTTGCCATATGCAAGAAGCAAAATAAGTGATTGCTATGAAGGTCCTTTGAAGTTGTAAGTCAACTTGCAATTTAAACAGCTATGGATAAAATGCCACATTGCTAAACAATTTCTCATCCTTTGTTTTTATATTAAGATACTCAGTATTTCTCACTCTACATTAAAAAAATAAATCTCTTCTCAATGTTAACTTTTCTAGTTTGACTTATTTCTCCCAAAAGTATAAAGATAAATATGCTAGACTGCAAACTTTGTTGCAGATAAATCCTAAAAAAATAATGTTCTTTAGTATACATCACATCATTTTATATGAAAAGATTCTGAAAAAGATTGGATTAAAATGTATTTTTTTGGATAAATTATGATATTTGCCTTCTTCAAAAAATCCACTTTCAGTCTAAAATCACTCCCTAAGATCAACCTGGATGGAGTCATTGAACCAGTAGGTGTGAGTTTAAATGGACTCCAGAAGATGGTAGAGGACAGGAAGGCCTGGAGGAATGTTGTCCATGGGGTCGCGATGGGTCGGACATGACTTCGCAACTAACAACAACAAGAATCAAGATCACATGAAGTGTTAATACCATTCTACAATGCCTTAATAAGGCCACACTTGGAATACTGCATCCAGCTTTGATCGTCAAAATGTAAAAAAAGATCTTGAGACTCTAGAAAGAGTGCAGAGAAGAGCACCAAAGATTATTAGGTGACTGGAGGCTAAAACATATGAAGAACAATGGCTGGAATTGGGTATGTCTAGTTTAATGAAAAGAAGGATTAGAGGTGACATGATAACAGTGTTCCAATATCTAAGGGGTTGCCATAAAGAAGAGAGGAACAACCTATTTTCCAAGCACCTGAAGGCATGACAAGAAGCAGTGGATGGAAACTAATCAAGGAGAGAAGCAACCTGGAACTAAAGAGAACTTTCCTAACAATTTGAACAATTAATCAGTGGAACAATTTTCCTCCAGAAGTTGTGAATGGTCCAACACTGGAAGTTTTTAAGAAGAGATTGGACAACCATTTGTCTGAAATGGTATAGGGTTTCCTATCTGAGCAGGAGTAGAAGACCTCCAAGGTCCCTTCCAACTCTATTATTCTGTTGGTCATCATAATTAGATTTAAAATATATCAGCTTACTTTTTGTTTTATTCAAGCCAACTGTTTGTCCATCCCTTGTTTGTGTCTGGGAGTAAGACAAGTCCTAGACCTAAACAAAGTTTACAACACAGTGACATTCCCTAATCTGTAAAAGCAATCTAAGGCCAGGTTTGGTGGTCTGAGGCAGGAAGAGGAAGAACAGAGGTGATATTGAGCAGATTCTGACCAGTTCTGCAGAACTGGTAGCAGAAATTTTGAGTAGTTTGGAGAACCAGTAAATACTACCTCTGACTGGCCCTTCCCACATCTATTCTCTGCCTCCTGAGTCCCAGCAGATTGGGAGGAAATGGGGATTTTGCAGTATCCTTCCCCTGCCACACCCACCAAGCCAGGCCACCAAGCCACGGCCACAGAACCAGTCGTAAATTTTTTTTGAATCCCACCACTGAGGAAGAGGAATGATGTGTGCATGTCTGCATGCATGATCAACTAGATCTGAAATTTATATTTCCTAGGTTATGGCACTACTAATATTAACTGATGTATTCATACATCAGTTAATATTCAGCAAAATTATTTTTAAGGGAATCTAGAAGCTTAGAATTTGGACCTTCAGTAACTAAATAGGACTGGGAATGGGTACAGTATTCCTTGGATGGGAAATCATTAAGAAATGTCAGGGCTATTGCCTAATAGGGTAGCTGAAAATACAAACTGCTGTTGTTAAGTAGCTAACTCTGATTTAAGGATATCTTTCCATATGTGTGGACAGGATATGCTGCACATTGAGTCACATTGAGTTCAGTTTTTTCTCAACCTTGGCAACTTCCCAGCTAGGGATTTCTGGGATTTGAAGTCCACATATCTTAAAGCTGCCAAGGCTAGGAAACACTGGGTTTTATTACAGACAACAATAAAATCATATACACAGAGACATTTTGCTTTCTCCAGCAAATTCATATATCAATTTTATTTGCAACTGGTTTCAGCAGAGATGAGATTGATATGCAGAAGAGTTCTGAATACTGATCTCCTTTTTTCAGCATTTAATCAGAAGGCAGTTAACTCTACTTTCAAATGAAAGACACTTTTTCTAAAGTTACACAGGAAGTAAATCATATCTGCCCTCTGCTGGGAGCTAATTTGTAGAAATTAATTGAACACAGGCAATATCCATCTTTATCACACATATACTTTTTAAATTAGTGCAGTATAGGCAGGATTAATTTAACCCTTCACTTTCCTACTATAAAACCAGTTATAGTTACTGCAATACTCCAAGCCTTGATATATTGCCTGCACAAATCCTTTTTTTAGTGAAGAGATTTCATGCATACTTCCTTCCAGATTATTTGAAGTTGGTATAACTCATATTTTAAAAAATCCATTTGAAGTGAACCAAACCTAATGGACAACATTGCCAAAGATTCCTAGGAAGGAAAGTTTAAAAAAAGTATTTTGGAAATATACCACTGGATTGCTGATACTTAATAAGCAAGAGCAGACTAAAATACCTTTCAAAAGCCACTTTGCCTGCTGAGAACAGCTGTCAAATTGGCCTGAGAAAATGGCTTACTGGAAAGTAGCTTCTGAAGGTGCTGGGAAGGCCTAAAACCTAAAATTTGGTGTCAAATTCGATCGAGTCACATGACGTATCATGACATATCATGATGTTTTTTGCCTTTGCAGAAAATAATGAAAAGTCTGAGATTCCTAAGTAGGACTTGCAGGGCTGCAACTTTCAGTAGTACAAAAATTTCTCTTTATAAGGAAGAAGATATACTTAAAGTTAGGGAATGGGGTAATAATAGTTCCTCTAATATGTTCATCTCAGTAGACAGTAGAGCACGGGTGTCAAACTTTATCGTGTCACGTGACGTATCATGATGCATTGCAATGGTTTTTTTGCCTTTGCAGAGCCGGGGTGGGCATGGCCTACGCATGACACATCTGGCCCGTAGGCCACCAGTTTGACAGGCCTGGCCTAAAAGAATAATATTTGGTATGTCACCTCGAGAGGAGGACTTCATTACTGCAACATTCCTTCCAGTTTAGGGAAGTTTGCATGGGTCAAAAAAGTCAATGTGACTACTGTATGTGGTTAGAATAGAATAGAATAGAATAGAATAGAATAGAATAGAATAGAATTTTATTGGCCAAGTGTGATTGGATGCACAAGGAATTTGTCTTGGTGCATACTCTCTCGGTGTACATAAAAGAAAAGATACATTCATCACGAATCATAACCCTTAACGATAGTCATAGGGTTCAAATAAGCAATCAAATCATGTTAGGAAATAGTCAATATAAATCGTAAGGATACAAACAACAAAGTAACAGTCATACAGTCATTAGTGGAAGAGGATGGGTGATAGGAATGATGAGAGGATTAATAGTAGTGCAGACTACAGTTTGACAGTATTGAGGGAATTATTTGTTTAGCAGAGTGATAATGTTTGGGAAAAAATGTTCTTGTGTCTAGTTGTTCAGGTGTGCAGTGCTCTATACCGTCGTTTTGAGGGTAGGAGTTGAAACAGTTTATGTCCAGGATGCGAGGGGTCTGTAAATATTTTCACAACCCTCTTTTTGACAGATCAAAGTTGGATGAAATAAATTAGACTCACACTGTAGTTCTGATCTGGATTGGGATGAAGTTAATTGGTATTTACCCTGCAAAGAAAATTCAAATTTGCTCTAATCCTTCCTCACAGTGCAAGTATCACAATAAGACCTTATCTAATCTAGAATTATAGCCATTGAAGTACTATTATTGTACTGAAGTCTCAGACCAGATAAAAACACCTCTATCTGCAAAGTGACAGTAGAATTTGTTTAGAATTAATTAAAGGTTATGATCGAGTACAGCTCAATTGAGTACATATGTGGATCAAATCAGTAACTTTATTAGCCTAGGATAAGATTTGTTTATTAACATCTATAGCATGTGGCTATAGAATATAGTCTTAAAAGAAAAATTCCAGCCTGTTTTCTGCCTTTTGATCACTCCCCTTTTAAGCAATCTGATTCTGTTTCCGAAATAAAGAAAGCATTATGAAAGCAAGGCATGTAATTGAGCATGCATAGTTTCTGTGGCCCCCAGATAGAATTAACATTACTAAATGATATGTATGTCATGACAGTATGACAGTTGAAAAGAGGAAATCATCATTCTTTGAGACCTGGATTTCAGATTAGATATTTTTAGCCAATATGGGGACGTTTGAAAATAACTCAAGGCAAGATTCCCAGTCAGACTTACTTGGTATAACTATGAAAAATATTTTCTTAAAGGAAGGATACATAGGAAATTGGTATGACAGAGTCTATGTTAATTGGAGAGTTCTGGGAAAACAAGACAAATGCTTTCCTCCTAAAGGGAGTTTGTTCCTTTGCTCTGATATGAGTTACAGGTAGTCCTCGACTTACAACAGTTTATTTGGTTACCATTCAAAGTTACAATGGCATTTAAAAATTTGACTTATGACCTTTTATCACAGTTACAACCTTTGTATCATCCCCATGGTCATGTGATCAAAATCCGCATGCTGGGCAACTGGCTCATATTTATGACAGTTGCAGTATCCGGGGATCATGTAATCCTTTTGCAAACTTCTCACAAGCAAAGTCGGTGGGGAAGCCAGGTTCATTTAACAATGGAGTTACTGATTTATCAAATACAGTGATTCGCTTAATAACTGTGGCAAGAAAAGTCATAAAATGGGTAAAAGCTCACTTAACAAATGTCTCACTTAACAACAGAAATTTTGGGCTCAGTTGTGGTTGTAAGTTGAGGACTACCTGTAGTGGTCTGAACCCTCCTGTTGCCTGCACAAGCTGTGTAATGTAGACTCTTGCCTTACAAGGATGAAATTTCTAGAACAGGGCTCACCAATCTTTCGGACCTCAGGAACCACTAAATTCATAATTTTAAATCCCGCAGACCACTAATATGAATCCAGTGTACCACTCGCTGAAGCACCTGGACTCCCAGGCACAGGATAGGGTCCTTCAGGCACTGTAACCTTAAACACTCAAAAGAACTATTTGACCCATTTCCCACAGAAAACAAAACACCAGGAGCCACAAAACCTGGGTGGGAATGGCCAACTTGACTCCCACCCAGTTACATGACCATCCCCAGCCATGCCTACCCAGGTTTTGTGGCTCCCAATGTTTTTTTTTCTATGGGAAACAGAGCTCTCTCTATCTCTATCTCTCTCTGTCTCTTTCTCTTTGTCTTTCTCTCTGTATCTCTCTTTCATATATTTCTCTGTCTCTCTCTTTCTCTCTGTATCACTCTCTTTGTCTCTCTCTTTCTTTCTGTCCGACTTTCTCTCATGTCTCTCTCTCTCTCTCTCTCTCTGTGTGTGTGTGTGTGTGTGTGTGTGTGTGTGTGTCTGTCTCTCTCTCTCTCATCTCTCTCATTCTGATTCTCTGGCGCTCAGGTGGTTCTTCAACCTTTGTTGGTGCTGGACACACCTCGGTCACTCGGGGAGACGCACAACCAGCTCTCCACCCCGAGACACTTGCCCGATCCGGCTGCGGCTGATGCTCTGCATAATGGGCTCCAGGAGGAGGAGGGGACGTCATCTCCCCCATTGTGAAGCATGCTACATTTAACTGTGTTGCACAAGGTGCAGCAAGAGCAGTGGGCTGGCCAGGGAGGCGTCAACAGCAGCAGCAGAAACAGCTGAGCCGGGCCAGTGTCTTGGGGCAGAGAGGAAGTCACGCGTCTCCCCAAGTGACCGAGGTGCGCACAGCACCAAAAAGGGCCGGAATAAGTGCCTGTGAGACCCAGCAAGAGATGAAGCAACTACAGGGGCGCTTTGCTCCCGCTCTGGAACATTGAGCAAGTCTCCATCCACCACCATTGCCCTTATCTTCTCAGGCCAGACGAGGAGTGACTGGGAGGGGAGGGTGAGGGGCGGGGCCAGCCACTGATCAGTTCAGCCAACAGGGAGCCACAGCAGGGGAATGAAAGAGCTGCAGGTTGCTGATACCTGTTGCTTCAGCCCATCTGTGCCACCTCCCCCCCCTTGCCGCAACAGCACATTTACTTCGTTCTGGCTGGCGAGGGCTGCACTACTTCTTGAACGTTGCACCACCTGCAAAGTTTCACATTGCACATACCACCCTCTACGGCAGAGATTTCCAGCCCCACCACAAGCTGCCTGGCCGGTCCCATATTCCAGAGCTCTAGTTACAGGATTGGCCCATTGGTCATCCTGGAGTAGCTCCTCCACCCCGCTGCACTGCGGATCACCAAAATTTTCTCGTGGGCCACCAGTTGGTGACCTGTGTTGTAGAAGATATAAATGCATACTGTACCATTTAATGATCTTAGGAAGCCTCTACAAAGCAATCCATTAAAAACCTAATTAAATAAAGATTTCAATATCCAAAGTTGCTGGTTGAATAAATTGGCTGGTTGAATAAACCAGAAAAATGGCAGACACTGATATTTTCCAAAGAGATTTCACATTGAACCAAGCTGTAGATGTGTTTTTGTGATCCAGGTTTTATATTTGAGATGCAGAAGTGAAGCGCCCATCAAATACAATTTTAATTCCAGAAAAATTAAGACATCTAGGGGCTGAAGGAGAGAAAGTATCCACTGTTGTGCTGACCTAAGCTCTCCTGTTCATACCAGGTTTTCATTGCATTTATTCATTGAGGTTGCAACCTTTTAAGTTCAGAGAAGACAATACAAACTCTTAGATGTGAGACCTGTTTGTTTTGTCTAACTCCTTGGAAAATAATGAAAGTGATAGGTGGCCATCTTGAGAATTCAATGTCAAAAACAAAAAAACTGGGGACCAGAGGTATTTGGACAAGAGGGAGGAAGTTTAGTAAAAATGGAATATGTTTAGTAAGACCTAATTAACTTGCTTGAACATGCTTTTAGAAAAAACAATATCAACATAGAATAACCTAGAGTTTGATATGACGGTTAAAATTGTTTTCTTTCTCTCGGAAATTGATTCGTCTCATAAATCAAATATATTTGTTCATTTTTTTCCTGCTCAGAGCTACTTCAGCTCTGGCCTGGTGAAATGGCAATTCAGCCGTGTTTCCACGCGTGCTGCAAAAACGAGCATCACCAATTGTCCATCGCTCACATCCCAGATCATTTTAAGGACTGGAGGCATGGCTTCCAAACGGTTAGAAACCTTGGGACTCTTTGTACCACTCTAAGAACAGCTAGTTTTAGTTCTAAGTTTACCCCAACTGCCCAAAGAAATTCTAATGGTGGAGAATGAGTCTGAATTTGCACCACATGCTGTCGGTGCCTGTCTGTCATTTGGTGGGATTTTTATGAGTGGTGCAGGAGTGTATGAATAGGATTGTCTAGCTGATGGTGATGTATTGTTTTTCATTACCACCTCTCAAGTCCTCTCTGCTCCACATGTGGAAATCCTATTTATTCTCTAATTTGTAAAAATTCCCTCCTTATCTGATACCAATCAGGGAGGGGTAATTGCCTCTCAGGGCCAGTGGCTAGGGGCCTGATGAAGAGATATGTGTGCTGGCACTGTCTGTCCAGGCGCTGTGGCCTGCTGCACCAGGCGCTGGGCCACAATTAATAATGATTTGCAAATGGCAGACAAGCAATAACGCAGAAAGATGTCCAGCCAGCCTCCTACCCGCCCCTTAATTTCCTCTGGTAATATAAATGGCATGGGGACGAAAATCCAGCACTATAAATTCTGAAATTAGTTATTCACCATAATAAATGGATCCCTTATCAGCTTGCTCCCTCCTTCCCTTCCCTCCCCTTCCCAACCTACTTTTCCTCTCATCAACCCCCTCCTTGTCCTGCCAAGCCACAGACTTCATTTAAGCCCTAATATGCAAATGCTGTAATTTAACGGGATGGTGAAGTTGATTTTCGTGTTAACTTAATTATTGTGATTTATGAAACTCCGATCTACAAGATGCCACGGCATCGTTGTCCCTCTTCTCATGGCCTGCCTGTCATCTTGCAACCCAAACCTTACATCTTACCTTTCTTTTTGTTTCTTTTTTCCTTTATTCTGTTTCTTTTATTCTGCATCCTTTTCTAAGTTTAGTGTTTTATTAGCCAGCTTTAAGTGGGCATAAGTCCTCGGCACAAACAGGCACTGGGGCGGACAGCCTCTCGTCCTGCCGTGTTTAATCGTGCCTGGATAATGGATGTCTAATTGACTCATTTGAATGCTTTTGCCTACAGGAGTGCATAGCATTAAATGTTTGATTGCCTTAATTTCCAAACACATCATTATCCCCTTCTTACCCGCTCTTAATAAACACTTTATGAGGATTTTTTTTTTTTGCACAAAGTAGAGGGAAAAAAACTCCACTCCTTCTACTTCTGTGAAGTGATAAACTCTAATTAAGTCTAATATTTAAAAATATGGTAATGGTGACTTGTTTGAATAAGTGGACTGCATTTCCATAATTTCATTATTACGTAAAACACGCTAATTATTTGAAGTGTGCTTATTACTAAAAGAGAAATCTCCCACTAATAAAGATGAAATTGCCTTTTCTTCCTTATTGCCAAGCCGGCTGCTATCCTTCAATATCAGCCTGGTCCTTATCTTATGGATTGGGAGGGGTGGAGGCACAGCTCCTGCCTTGCTTTGTGTGTCCATGGTACTGCTAATGGCATTTTGCCTGATTACTGCTTTTACAAAAATATGGACAATATACAAAAAAGAGGGCACCCAAAAGTTTCAGCTCTTGTATTAAAAGATCTTCTAGACCTCTCTCTGATGGATGGGAGACTATATTTATAATCAGTTGCTGATAGGTTTGCGAACTGGTTCTTGGAGTTTTATCAGTATTGCTATAGGTAGAAAGCTGAAACTTATTCTCAAACTCTTGGCCATGAAACAGGATACAACATTTCAAAACACAAAAGAGAAGGTAGGAAACCTATCCTGGTACGTTAATATCCGGCTTTTGGAGACGTCCTATTTGCAAGCCACGCCATGTGTAGTGAAGGTTATAGTTAGTACAGGAAATACCACCTGTAATTTCCTATACTAATTGTAATATTTGCTATTTCTTAGAGGTCTCCCATCCTGATCACTAACCTGAACTTGCCCTGTTTAGTTTTTTCAAGATCAACCAAGGACAGCCAGGTGCCCCCATTTTTGTGTCCATTAAGCTAAAATTGAGATTAAATGCACAACTGAACATTTTCCAAGCTTCCGTTTTAATCTATAATAATAGATCTTCCAAGATTTCCATAAGCAACTTGTCTGATTCTTGTAGTGCTCTATGAGAGTACAAAACTGTTATTTTTATTCTTCAAATCTCAAGAATTAAGAGGGAAACAAAGCTGAAGACCACAACTGGTACGGTAGCATTTTGTTACAACTCCATTCCAGCGTGCAGCATTATGCATATTTTTGCCAGTTAATGTTGTTTTATAAGGGTGTTTCTAGTTGTCTTTCTAGATATAAGTATTCAAAGCAGAGCTCAGTAAAATTCAAAACAAAACTCAATATACATTTTTAAAAAACCAATTGGGTTATACAGGGGTGGGTTCTACTTACCTTTACTACCGGTTCTAAAGGTGCATGCGCTTTGCGCGTGGTCGGAGCACGCAGAGCGCACATCCGCTGTGCGCGCGTGCTTTGTGTGCGCGTGTGCCAAACAGGCACTCCCGCACATGCGCAGAAGCTTTTTTGGGGGAAAAAAAACTCAAAAAAAGCTTTCTGCACAAGCGCGCTCCGCGCAGGGATCAGTAAATACGGGCATGCAGGTGGGTCCAGGATGCGTAGAACTGGTTCGGTGACATCACAGCATCACCGCTACCTATTCGCACGAACCGGACCGAACCGGGAGCAACCCACCACTGGGGTTATATCATGGCAACTTAATCCCTGCTGAGAAAATGTTTCATAGTGGTAGCATAACATAAATACCTTATTCCAAATAGTGGCTGAAAATAATAGCAATAGCACTTAGACTTATATTCCGCTTCACAGTGCTTTACAGCCCTCTTTAAGTGGTTTACAGAGTCAGCCTATTGCCTTCAACAATCTGGGTCCTTATTTTACCGACCTCTGAAGGATGGAAGGCTGAGTCAACCTTGAGCCAGTGAAAATCAATCTGCTGAACTGCTGGCAGCCGGCAGTCAGCAGAAGTAGCCTGCAGTACTGCACTCTAACCACTGTGCCACCATGGCTCAATAATGAAGATTTCTTTCTCCATCTGAATACAACTTAATACTTTTAGACAAAAGACAGGTAAACTTCTTGGCTTGGGAGCAATAAAGCCTCATTTGCTCATTCCCCAGAGGGTTTGTTGTGTTTGGGGAGCTGGGTCAGAACTGCTGTGTAACTACAAGGGCCTAGCTAGTATTCTCTTTGACTATTAAGACCCTAATATATGCATCTGATTCAATTTGGCATAGTGATTAAAAGGTACCAGACTAAAAACTGGGAGAGTGTGAATTCTAGTTCTTGCCAACACAAAGCCAACTTTGAGTGGCTTTGGGCCAATCACTTTCTTACCCCTAGAAAGAAGATAATGGCAATGGCAAATCACTTCTAAAAAATGTTGCCAAGAAAACTGCATGAACTGTCCAAGTTACTAAAGAGTCAAGACATTCTTGAAGGCACGCAAACAGTAACAAATTGAAAAAATGCTAAGATATTGAGCAAGGCAAAATGGAGATGTGGAGGCCTTTCAAATGGCTCCATCTGCCCTTCTCCCTGACCGATTGGAGTCCTGGCATTTGTACCCTGAGACAGAGAGCAAATTCCCCCTTCTCTCTGCCCATCAAAGCAATGCCTCTGCTTTTCAAAACACTGCCATTCTCCTGCCAGCAATTACAGCTAATGGACAGAGAGGTTGCAGGAAGTCGACACTTAAGGAGATGACATTGAAGAAGCTGAGCTGTCTTAACTATAACCTGCTGCCCCTTCCCTGCACGCTCCCTCCATTTCTCTGTTTGTGCATCTAGGCCCCTAGGGCAAGCGTCCTTTAGGGTCTCTGTATACATTTGAAAGGTGATGTCTCCTAGACAGGGATGAGAAATGAAGCATGTTGCACATAACAGGCAAAGATGCTTAGATGGTCTAGGAACTCCTAACCTCAGAGCTAAGGTAGCTTTGGAATGGTGCTTGAGAGAGTGATTTGTGAATTAAGGTTTCTCACTTCAGGGTCTGATGCAAGATCAAGCCCCATCTCATTCCCAAACCACTCACACATGCCTTTCTGTTCAAAAGCCAGCTCCTTTGCTTGAGGCTAGTCTCACCTCTAGGCAACAAGTTAGGAGAAATGGTTATTAATTACAGGATCGAAGCTGCCCTCATCCCCACCCCAATCTCCCACTTTAGAACATTGAATGGTTTATCCAGCGGCCGGTTGGGAAAAGTGCTAGGATGAAGTCAATATAAAACTAATTTTCTTTTCTTTGCGAAGAAATGAGGTGTGTGGCAGTAATGTAATTGCAGATAATGAGGTAAGTTATTCTTAATGTTCTGTCCAGCTGCTGTCAGCATCATCTGAGATACCTGCCGGCAGTCTCAAGGACCTGAATGTGGTTAAACAAAGGAGAAAGAACATCCAAATTTGTTCTTTGTTGTTGTTGTTCTTGTTGACATTGTTTTACATGGCATGGAAAAAAGTTAGTGTCCTATTCCTTTAACAATGCTTTTTTAAAATGAAAAAATACAGTGTTATTTTTTACTAAACACCTGCTGTGCAACTCACAGCTAGAGAAATCTGTGCCTGTCCATGAATCTCAAAAGAGCAGCATACGTCCATACCAGCCATGCTCATCTGATTGGCATCTGGGCTTTCTGAGAGAGAACTATTGTACAGTTGTATCTGATCATTATTAACAGGTAGTAACATGAAATCTAACAAGCACCAGAATGAGTTTATCCTGCATAGCAAGTTATCTATTCTCTAAAATGGATTTGTGATGAAAGTTGGCAGAACAACCTAGAAAGCGAGTCTCTCTAATTGTTTCTATGACAGTATAAAGCTATTAATATGTTGAGTTAGTTGCTTATTCCCTTTAATTGAAGATGGCAGAAATTGAATTTGTATCATTAACTGATGAGGAAATCATGACAATTACCAGTAGCTGGGGTAAAGAACTGTAGCTATTGAAAAAAAATAAGAGTACTTGTCAGATATTGTATATATATCTGCTAGGAAGACCATTGTTTGCTCACAAACTTACAAACTAAAGGGATTCCCTTACGTGCACCTAAGGGTGGCAGCATGTTGCAACTAAGCTTGAAAAGAAGCTGAGTGGAATGAGGGGTAGTTAGTGCAAGGAGCAGAGACCACTAGAAAATAACAATGTTATAGATTAGACTGAGGGATTGAGAGAACATCCTGGAAGAAAAAAATGAGAAACTGCTTCTCTATCATTGTCAAGAACTTTACATGGAAACATTCATGTAACTGCCAGAAAATGTGTTCCACTTTAAGGATCCTTTACTTATTTACATGTACAGATACATTAAAATAATAAAGAATTCTAATTCTAATTCTGATGAGAAGCTTTAAACGATCATAGACATCATTGCTGAGTGGATGTTTTTGAATAAACTTAGTTGGAACTGCTTGCCTAATACTTTTAGATTTAGATTTTTAGATTTAGATTTAATTGCATTTATATGCCGCCCTTCTCCCGAAGGACTCGGGGCGGCTTACAGAATTAAAAAA
>JANHFM010006810.1:22756-36930 GCA_032468115.1 Grayia smithii
TCAGCCTTCCATCCTTTCGAGGTAGGTAAACTGAGGACCCAGATGGTTGGGGGCAATAAGCTGACTTTGTAAAAATGTTGCTTGTGGGGGCAAAAGCCCTAATAAAGCAGGCATATACAAGGAATGAAGGCTATGGCTAAGCACTTTGATTTGTGCTTAATAAATTGTAAGCCGCCCTGAGTCTTCGGAGAAGGGCGGGTTATAAATTGGATTAAAAAAAAGTGCAATGGAATGTTGGAAAGACCTTTCTGTGAAAAGACACCCTGGCAAAGGAATGAAAAGATAAGAGGCAGCACAGACTGCAGCTGCATAGTGGATGGGGCAAAGGCTCAGAAGAGACTTTTCCTAATTTCTAGGTTGGTAAAAGAGAATTGTACTTTCAGATTATGGATAACTATATCAATATAGCACAGCAATAAAGTAGGATTTTGTCATATGGTTGTGATTCCTATCTGGTTTATTCTGTAAGGCCAACATCAGTCTTGCAAGTCTGTCATCTACTCCAAAGAGACCAATTTCAGGAAAGCCCTCCAATTCTCAAGTAACTCCACTCTCTGTCAAGCCTCTAGCAACAGCATTGTTGCAATGCCAGCAGCAGGTGGATGCACAAAGGAACAATTTGCAGAGTATAATGAAACAACAAATGCAACTGCTGGGGCAGAATTTATCTCAACCTGTGGTAGCACAAAAACTTGCAGCTCAGCCAATGCTATTGTACTGCCACGGGATTGTGCCAGAGAAGTTCTGAGAGTGCCATGATCAATTCAAAACATTCACTATTCAGTGTGAAATGTTTAAAAAATGAAGACTGGTGGGGTTTCCCACTGATCACACTAAAGTGATTTTTGTGCTGAGTTTGCTGAAGGAAGTAGCAGCTAAGTAGGAAGTACCATTAATTGAAGAGAACCATCTGATGCTGGACAACTATCCAGTCTTCATGTATAAAGTTCATACAGAAAACCATTGCTAGTTGAGAGATCAAGCTCAAGCAGGGACAGAGAAGAATAAGATAAATTATTTGGGACTTTAAATTACTGATGTAGGATAAAATGACATATCCCTGTGACCAATTCAGAGAAGGATTGGCCAGGGACTTAAGAGACAAACTGGTAAGGCAAGTCATCCCAAATACCTTGGAAGAGCTGTATCTATGTTGTGTAATGTTAGATGTGCAACTGAAGAAGAAAGCAGGGAAGGAATGGTAATGGGAAAATAACCTTCAGCTCATCATTTAAAGAGAACTTGGTCAGCCACAACAGGCAATCTCAAATGTCTCTTAGGTGGTAAAGGATGAGGTGGGGGTGGGGGTATGGACTGAACTTTTAGACTTGCAAGTTTCTGTCAATGTAGCATTACAATAAAGTAGGATTAGCACATCTGGTTGAGATTCCTATTTGCTTACCCTGTGAGACCAACATAAAAACATCAAAGAGAAAGCTAAAAGTGCAAGAAAAAAAATAGAAAAGAAAGAAGATACAAAGATACGGCTTCTGATCTTTACAGAAGTTATAAATACAATGATAAATTTATCACTTCCTCTGAAGTTACAATATTTCTCTGTTCTGCAAAAAACAGAACAGAGTTCTGTTGGCAATAAATGCAGATTTTATCTTTCTACTAATCAGAGAAGTCCATTTAGTCATTTCTGGAAGTTTCATCATTTTCACTATCCATTTTCTCATTGCAGCTATAACCAAATCTTCTCACCTTTGTGCATACAATATCTCAATGTAGTTATCATGTACAAAATAATATTTAATTATTTGTTTTCATCAGTCACAAAATGAAGACCTTTGGTCTAAATTGTGAATTAATTTTTAAAATCCTCTGAATCAGTATACATATTTGATTTTAAAAATCCAAAATTTTCTAGATTTTTACATGTTCACTAAGCATTATAAAATTTTTCTTCTTGTTGTTCACATTTCCAACATGCATTTGAAGTTCCTTTATACATTCTAGATAATTTATCCACCATCATTTTATACAGTTAAAATTCTTTTTAAAATTATAACATATTATAAATTTCAATCCTTTCAAAGACATATTTTCCATGGTTACATTGTAACCAAAATTTTACTCTATAATTTTATCATAGATTCTTTACTTGTTTTTCTTCTTTTCAAAGTTCAATGAAGGTTTGTAAATGTTAGCATTTACATGTTATATGTAAGCATGTTACATTACATTTCATAATCATTCTTACAATGTTCAAAACCATAAACTCATTTGTCTACAATTATTAATTATTAAAATATTTAAAGTAGATCATTGACAACTACTATATATCCATTTGCCATCAGTTCTTCTCTTAATTTTATTTTGTATTCCCCTTGACAGAATTCTAGTATATCATGATAAGTTAGTCATTTATATTTGCCTATTATTTTGTCTATTATTACGTCTATAAAATGATTCTTGTGTTGAGAGCCACAAATATGTTTTGGCACATAACCTGGATAATAACTATTCAGTATTCTCAATGTGGCACATCTAACGTAATATTTTATATTAATCCACATTAACCTTAGGTTTTGTACCACAAATATCCAGGCCCCTCACATTTCATGCCATGTCTTTCTAATTCCAAAAACCTTTCTTAACAACACTGACTCAAACTGATCCAAACCAAAAAGCAAGCTGCAGAATATAATTTCAAATCATATAAATCCAATACTCTTCTTTCCACTGCACCTTGTAACACCTTATATACTTGGTTTCTTTCCCCTCGCCACACAAAATTAGATATATCCTTTTGCCACTGTTGCCACTGTTTAAATGTAAGCCACCCTGAGTCTCCAGAGAAGGGTGGGATATAAGTTGAAATTTAAAAAAAAGGTACATCAGTTGTCAAAGGAGGTGTTGTCTGAAGCAAAAACTTCATTTTAGACAGAGATTCATTTTCCTCACAGAAAGTCTTTTCAAGAACATGGGACAGTTTCTCTCATCTTAACATACCATTTTTGACTTTATTCCATGTCTTAATATATGGTAAACAAGTTAGACATTATTTTAAAATAACATGTAATTTATATTTGTCATAGTGAGACCCAGATATTTCACTTTTCTCAATCTGAAAATCTGTTTTATCCATCAGTTCTGTTTGATCTTCCATTTTCATAGTCTTTTTAACATCTTCATATTCTGTTTGCTGATCTCAAGACCTGTTAATGTATCAAATTGTTTTACTTTTCCCATTAATGTTTCAACTCCCATTTAAAGTTTCTTCTAGAAACAACACCAAGTCCTCTGCAGCTCTTAACTTCTTAGTTTCTTTTTTAATCTTTTCTCCCACATTGTTTTATAGGTCTATTCAGTATTTCAAGAACCAAAATAAACAAGATACCAGATAGTGGACATCCTTGTCTTGTTCCTTTTTGTATCTCACAAGGTTTTATTAAATGTCCATTAACAATTATTTGTGTTTTCTATGAAGTAAAAATAAATGTCACCCATTTTATAAAGTTCTCTCCAAAATTCATATCTTCCAAAACTTTGAACAAGAAAGTCCAAATCAAACTATCAAGTGCCTTGCCCATATCTAAGAAAATCAATGCAGCTTGTTTCTCCTTATATTGCTGCAAACATTTCAAAATGATCAACTAATTGCTAAGATTGTCCTATAACTGTCTTTTAGGTAGAAACCCACATTGATACTCATGAATAAATTCTTTCAAAATTATTTTCAATCTATCAGTCAGAATAGTTAAAAAGAATTTGTAACCATTATTCAATAACGATATCAACATATAGCTCACTATTAAAGTTAAATCTTGTCCCTTTTGTATAAGTGCTATATTGGCCTCTGGCATATTTTCTCACTATAAGATAGAATTCATTGCATTTTGTAAATATTTTGTAAAAGTTAATCTTCTAAACATTTATAATAAGATCTTGATAATCTACCTTGTTCAAGCACTTTTCCTGGTTTAATTTATTTTATAGCTTCAGAAATTATTCTTATCATTTTTGGTCGATTCATAACTGTTTCTATCCCTTTGTAATTCTCAGTAATTTTGTTTCTTTGTATACTGATTTCTTTTCTTAAGAGATACATCATGTTAGAATAATATCAGTGAAATGCTTTTGGCAGAGCCATACTATCAATTAATAAAGTATATACCTTTTGTAGTTTCAAAATAATTTTATTTTATTTTTATTTTCATTATTTATATGCCAAACATTTCCTTGGTTTGTTTGCAAATCTCAGGGGTTTTGTTTTTTTGCTTTGCATTGTTCATTTTATATTACTATAAACATAGCTAACCATTGTATAAAAGCTTAATTTGTTGAGAAATACTTTCTGTCTTTAATTCTTTTTCTTTTAGCTCATCCATAGTAGCTTGTATTCTCTTGCATATTGTATGCACTAATATCTAACAAAAGCTTTACTTGCATCACAATCCATTCTTAAATCAGTACCTTTGTTCAAAAAAGTATTTTTTTTTACAAACCTCCACTATTGCTTCTTTTGTAATAACATTTCACCTAGTGTATATATCTGAAAGAACTGGATTTCCTTATATAAGGAATACTCCTTTCTCTTATACAAGTTTCTAATAGGAATTCCTTTCATAAAGTTATATCTCTATCAATGGTCAGTCTTGCATTAAAATGCTGAAGCAAAGCTTATCTTGTTCCTGACAAAGTTCACCAAGAGATCCCTTGAAATATTTCTTATTCTTGTAAATGTTGTATTTATTCAATATATTTTATCAGTTATTGACTCTGTGTCAGCCAAATCCCAATCAGGAAAAAGTACTAAAGCTTTAATAACCTTGTCTCTAACATCTTCATCAGATTCATCTAGAATTGGCTCCAAATTTCAAACAAACCTCATTTTCTTTCAGTTCCTGTAGTTCCACTTTATCTAATTATCTTTTATGTTTTGGTGTTTTTATATTATGGGATAGTTTTGCTCTTTTATGTTGTATGATTTTCCTTGAACATTGGCACTAATGCATATGTAAACCACTGAACGAAAATAATTTTGTCTTCTAATATATCTAGTCAAGGATATTTGTGAATATAAATTTAATCTTAGAGAGTAATCTGTGCACATCAGAGAACTATACCAAGGTAATGATTAGCAAATAACCCTACAGTGATTTCTAGAATTAGAAACTGTAAAATTATCAAAGAATAGAAGAAAATTATGTGTTATATACATACACTATACAATACATTGCTAGTTAAAGTCTTTACCAATGAATCCACATTATTGTGATAGATCCAATTTGTTTTTGTGATATATCTAATAGCTGGATGGTTCTTGAAGCAAGTGAACCTCCAATTGCTCCCCTTGAAATTCTTATAATTTCTTGTGGATGGAAGGCTTGAGGTCATTTGAGATACCATGGGAAGTCTATAGGTTCTGCCCAGGATCAGGCTGCACAAATTGGATCTAAAGCAGCCCTTGCAAAACCATGAATAAGCCACCAAGAAAGTTCGGCATTTAATATAAAAAGTTACCTTAGCTTGAGAAGAATAACTATTCTGGTGGTCACAGCTCTATTATTTCCATGAAGACAACTTGTGCAAAGACCTGGTAGCACAAATTTTATGTGATACTAAATGAAGGCTAAGGCACACATCCAGGTGAAGGGTTATAAATTAAAAATATTCTACAGTTATCCCATCTTTCTCTGAGAAATAGTCTATTTTTTATTTAATAGATGAAAAATCAGGAGGTGCAAATCAATATGTATTCCAGAGTCATCCAACTATTGTTGTTCCAAAATACCAGTAATAAAGAAAGGCTTTTTATCACTTCAATGATGGCTATATAACCCTATGAAGTCATAATAATTCAGTAGGAGGGAAATGGCCAAAATCAGTAAAGCCTGAACTCCTAGTAAAATGAGACAAAGCAATTTCACAAGAAAGGAAACCAAGAAAGTGGGGGGGAAAATCCTCCTCTCTTCTCTTTGTCCATGTAAACTATTTACACCAGATTTATTTAAAATCAGACTTACCATGTCTCCTCATTATTTAACTGATGTCTCTCATCTACTTGAAGATGCCTGACGTATACTCTATTCGTGGAATTCCTTGACTGTATATATTTAATTAATCTTTGTATACAGAAGATGCAACATTATCTGCCATTTGGATAGTATTTCTTTTTAACATTCTGCTTGTGAGGTGTGGCCATTGCTACAAAGGTATAGCAAGAGATTGTATTACCTGGGAAGCAGGGGTGGGTTCTATTTACATTTACTCCTGGTTTTCAATGGGAGTACACTTCTGCGCATGCACAGATCACCTGTGATGACATTGGGGTGGGTGGCCAGAGCCTCCCGCTGGTTTTACTACCAGTTCTATAGAACCGGACAGAACCGGGAGCAACCCACCATTGCTGAGAAGGCACTTGCGCTGAAATAGTAATAGAGAATTGAAAAAACATGTTTTGCCTTAAAGTACATTGTTGTTGATTTACTGCTCAATAAATATAACAAGCTTCCACTGAAGCTGACAAGCCAACGGAGAGAAGCAACAAGAAGAAAGGTATGTGATTAGATGCTTCTCTAATTACTAAAAGAGGCTGATTAGGGATATTCAATATGGTTTCTATGCAGTGGTTTCATATTTGCAACTTGAAGCCCAGAAAGTTATGTTTGATGATTAAAATAAGTTGCCTTTGGGAGAACATTAGCATGTAAAGTGCTCTAGCAAAGGCACTGTGAATAGCTGTTGCTTGATATCCAAACAATAATACATAATAACTTTGGGAACCACATTAATTTTAGGATTTCCATTGCAACAGAAATAGCAATTTGATTTGGCTTATTTCTTATGAAGGCATTGTTGTGATAGATATCCCACAGCCAGAATATGAAATTAGATTAAATTTATCAACACCTTACTGTTGAACTATGTCTTTCCTACAGTGTAAGCTGCACACATACCTGTGCGTATAAGCTACACACATATGTGCGGGCGCACAAACACACACCAATCAAAAATCAGTGGCATGGGAAAAGAGAGGAAAAAAACCAGCAATCTAGCAAACCTTTATTTCCATACAAATTCCTATTTCCTTTCCTTTTTTTACCAGATGCTCCCAGAACATGCTTAGTATGATAAGTGAAAAAAGCCTAGCAGTATTTTGATCTTGACCAAAATACGGTGACGGAAACAAGTTTTTTTCATAACAACAGCAGAGCTATCTGCAGTTGGATTAAGCTAATGCTTGAGATGTCAATTAGAAGAAAAACACTTATTTTGTGATTCAGGACTTGTGTGTACATGGACAAGAAGTTCATTTAGGAAAGAAATTGAAACTGAGAAAGAAAGAAATTAAAGAAAGTAGCACGGAGGAAAAAGCTTGCAAAGTGGAAAAACCCTAAGTGTATCAAGAGCTATATATCTACTTACTTCTTCCTTTCAGGTTCCTAAGAAAATTAAAAAGAAAGACATGCTGTAATCAGTCAAACCAACGAAAGTTTCCTTCTGTAGAGAGGGCAGTGGGAGAGTAAAACAACAAAGTACAGAACACTGCTAAATGAAACAGCTTTCCTGTTTTATAACATTAAGTTTAATAGATCATATATATCTGATGTCTTTATTTTTTCACATCAGATCAAGAAAAATGTGCTTTATTTTCTGTGTCACAACAGAAGGGTTTTTTTTATGTAAATAGATACCCACTCGCCTTTTTGGACCATGTTGGGAAGCAACCAATGAAGCACTCACCTAGCAGAAATTGATCAGTATGTGAACATCGCTCTTATATTCAATCCATCCAGCTCAATATTAGCTACCGTCACTGGATTTCGCACATTGTTCTAAGGCAGTGGTCGGCAAAGTACAGCTCGCGAGCCACAAGTGGCTCTTTGGCCCCTTGAATGTGGCTCTTTCACAAAGTTGAAACCGTGGCTTTTAATTTTTTCTTTGTATTTTTAATTTTTTCTTTGTATCAATCATTTTTTTTAAAAGAAAGATACTTCATGGTGTAACTCATGTGCAGAAGTCCATTTTTGGCTGGTCACGCCCCCTTCGGCTCCATGTGCTGTGCTTGGAAGGAGCCGCCAGAGCTGCCGCTCCCCCTCCCCGCCTGGCTGCACCACGTCCACATGTCTGTTTGCCCTTCCTGAAGCAACTCTGCGGCTGTTCCCTTTTATTAGACAACAGTGGATGTTTGAGAGCGAGCCTCTTCTCCTGAATGCGATGCCGGTGTTTGCTTTCCTCCTCCTCCTCCAGAACGCCGGCATCAATTGTTGGGTGGGCCCAGGTCTGGGACGCGGAGAACCGGTTTGGTGACGTCACAATGTCACCACTACCGGATCGCGCAAACTGGACCGAACCGGGAGCAACCCACCACTGACTGTGATCCATTAGCTGTCACAGAACTGGCCACACTGCCTTTGACACTGATGGGAGAAGCAATTTAGCAACACTTTGAATATTACTGGTTCCCCAAGCTTTCAGCATAGTTATAAAATGAAAGACCAACATGTCTATGGAGATTTTCAGTCATCCAGGTCATGGTAGATCCAAAGGTGTTTTTTCAAGAGGCAGTTGGACTTTCTTGCTTTTCTTTGAAGATGTTTCACTTTTCATCTAAGAGGCCTCTTCAGCACTGACTGGATGGTGGGGAATGGAAGGATCTATATTCTTTGCAGGCAGCTGGTCATACCACATAGCCTTCCATAAACCTTGACTGGTTAAAGGCTGAAATAGTCAGGGTTGACTTGAAAGTATGAACCAGCCTTTGGCACTCATCACAAAGAGTTTTAGTTCCGTGTTACCATCATTTGACGCAACAGCCATAAGGGACACATTTACCAAGAGCTACAACAATGAGTGTTTCTCTGGGCTAGGACATTTACATGGGTGAAACATCTCTTAAAATATAAATCTGTTTGGTTATGTTGTGAATGATAACCTAGTTTTGCTCACATAACATCGCAAGATGTGTTAATATTGTGTTTACCCTGTTCTTGTCTTACTCCAATTTTAAAAGAGGGATATTTAAAAGAGGCTTAGGCTCAATCCCTCCAAGACTGAGTGGCTGTGGATATCTGCATCCCGAGCCCAAGAGGTACCATCGCCTCTTGGTGACAAATGATCTACCCCGTGGAACTTCGGATCACCCCAGACCTTTGCTCCTTCCACCGCTACCTGAAAACATGGCTTTTTCATCAATCAGGCTATGGCTGACCAATTTTAAATTTTTAAAATTATATTTAAATTGGATTTTAACTCTTATTATTATTGCCCCCTTTTAACTTTTCTAATATTTTAATGTTAAATGTTGTTCTTATGTGTTATGTTTGGTCTGTATGTTCTTATGTCTTTTATATGTTTTTATATCTATGTTTTTTATTGTGAACCGCCCCGAGTCCTTCGGGAAAATGGTGGCATAGAAATTTAAATAAAACAAATAAAAAAATAAATAAATTTAGAATTCTCCATGTGTGATTGTTGTTTATTTTGGTTTTCTCCTTTCCCCAAATAATGAAATTCCCCCTTTCCAAAATAATCTTTGTATCTCTGAATTTTTAACTTTATTGTTTAAAGAAGGAAATTTTAATTGAAGCCTTAATCACAGGCAAAATTGCTTGACATCATAAAAAAAAAGCCCACCCCCCAAATCCTAAGAATGACAAGTTTTTTTAAAAGATAAGAACAATCACACTTCTATTTTCTTCCTATCAATCTCCAGTCCTGTACTAGAGGTCTGGGAGTCTGAGAGGTTTGCACATTATCTTAGCTGTTTCTAACACTATACAGATAGCCCTTGACTTACGACTACAATTGAGCCCAAAATTTCTGTTGCTAAGTGAGAAATTTGTTAAGTGACTTTTGCTCCATTTTATGACTTTTCTTGCCACATTTCTTAAGTGAATCACTGCAGTTGTTAAATTTGTAACCTGGTTGCAAAGTGAATCTGGCTTCTCCATTGACTTTGCTTGTCAGAAGGTCGCAAGAGGGGATCAGATGACCCCAAGACACTGCAACTGTCATAAATATGAATCAGTTGCCAAGCATCCAAATGTAAATCACATGACCATGGGGATGCTACAATGGTCATAAGTGTGAAAAATGGTCATAAGCCACTTTTTTCAGTGTCATTGTAACTTTGAACAGGTCACTAAATGAACTGTTGTAGATGTATTTATTTGTTTGTTTGTTTGTTTGTTTGTTTACTTATTTATTTATTTATTATTTCAATTTATATGCTGCCCAACTCCCAAAAGACTCCGGGTGGCTCACAACAAAAAATTAATACAATAAAATATATTACGTTGAGGACTACCTGTACTTTTCTGGGCAGGAAGCTCTGACATTGCTCCTGGGATGTGTTGCAGCTACTCTGCCAGCTAAGGAGTCACAGTGCCAAGTGTTCCTATCTCCACTGAGACAATTTTGGCTTCTACTTTCCACATCCCCTTCAGTCCCTGGTACTTCTCCTTTCATACTCATACTCATACATACATACATACATACATACATACATACATACTTATCTTAATAGATAATAAAATAAAAATTAAGATAAATTTAAAATACATTTATAAAACAACCTAACTAGCATCTGTGAGTGAGATCCAGGGTGCAGTCTAAATATAAATTATGAAGTAGACATTAAAATTATATAAAGTATACCAACATCCAAAATTATAAAAAGTTGTTAGTAAGACCTTAATATGGATGACCATTTCACTCCACTAAGTTTTCATGTGGCTTCAGCTACTCACTTTAATTTTAAAAGATTGGTATTAGCTAATTGAAACAAAGCACACAGTGCAAATGTCTGTTGAAGACTGTTGCCTGACAAATAAAAGCAGAACTAAGGTCTAATTAAAGTGGGAGGCAGAGCTGTTACTAAGTGCTAGATGCAGTAAAAAGAAGAAAATATTTTTATGGCACCTTAACATACTTATTTGTAAAAAGGAATTGCTAATTCCCTAAAACGGGTTGGACTGTATTCCATGCAGGTTGATATCACAAGTAATCTGTTAGTCTTTAAGTAATGTTGGAATTCATTGACTCTCTCCTTTCTCTCCCTCCTCCTCTCCTTCCTTCCTTCCTTCCCTCCCTCTCTCCCGCCCCTCTCTCTCACACACACAGCTCGCTACTTCTCTGAAAAATGTTTGCAATCCCTCACTAAAATATGGTGGTTTTAAAGAGATAGTAGACATTCCTTTTTTTTCTTTTTACCATTGTTCACTGACTTCTAAAGCATTTTCGGAGAATGCATTAAACATGAATGGTTTTTTTATCCATTCTTTTATGTCTGGATATGTGTGCACATTTTCAACCATTAAATCAGATTTGCAATCACCATATGGGACTACAGAATTAAAGCCAATCTAATCCATGAGAAAATAGAGAAAACAAAGCTATCAGTTGCACCAATTCACACATTTGTGCTTTTAGCTGGAGCATCTTGAGTTGTCCAGCTGTCTTGATGAAGAGAGATGGACAACTTTAAGGTATGGTTGATCAAAACCTTTGCCTTGTCTGGAAAGATGATTTCCTCTATATGTCTCTTGATACCAGAAAAAAAGCAACATATTATGAGATACATAGCTTAGGCACTATAATATAAATTAGATCTCCATGTGGTTCCTAGAAAAGTTAAGGTCTAGATATGAAGGAAAGCATAAATAGAAGTGAACAAAGTGAAATGTATTCTAGACATGTGCCAGGCAACTTTATTTGGCTTTGATTTACTAATGAAAAATATACTTTTTTTTCTAAAAAGAAATGTGTATAATTATCATAGATTAGCATGGTGCTTTGCAGATGAGATAAGATTGCAGTTTCCAGAATTTACAGCCAGATGCATTCCCAAACCATCTAGGGCACAAGATTGAAGATGGCGCCTGGATTAAAATAAGGATAAACTTTGTACCATGAACATTAACTCATTTTCTCTAGATCTGTCCTACAATTGCCACACTTTGGATTGAAATCAGTAGGATAGTTATTAAGATTTAGTCACTATATGTTAAGCATGTATATGTTACTCTTGGCTATTTTCCATATATTTGGAGTCTATCAAGAAATCAAGAACTCTATTTCAGACATGGGATTAATTAAAAAATATAACATTGGAAGAAAAGTCTATGATTTGTAACAATAGATTTTTGTTACTTGTTGTCTGTGAACATTTGAATTATGTGTATATTTTTTGATGAAAAAGCAAGGAAGAATTCTAAGCAATAAACAGTAATGCACTTTTGGAGTTATAATGTTTTGATCTCCCACACACACCCCAGCCCTGCGCATGCACACACATCCCCTGCATGCACCCTCCCCCACACATGCATAGCAGAGACCCCAAAACCATCTGGCCAGCGGGAGGTGCCGAGGCGGTGCAGTGGTTAGAGTGCAGTACTGCAGGCTACTTCAGCTGACTGCTAGCTGCAGTTCAGCAGATTGAATCTCACCAGCTCAAGGTTGACTCAGCCTTCCATCCTTCCAAGGTGGGTAAAACGAGGACCCAGATTGTGGCGGGAAATATGCTAACTCTGTAAACCACTTAGAGAGGGCTGTAAAGTACTATGAAGTGGTATATAAGTCTAAGTGCTAATTTCTAAAACTATGCTTCCTAAATTTTATCCGAGTAGGATCATCCAATGGCTTCCAATTTCAGTTCAAAACAACACAAATCATCAACGTGATGAATAATATAGTGGTGACCATGTGACATAGATATGTTTAAGTACAATACTTGATTTATTACTTAATCTGAATCCAAATAATCAAAATGCTATGATTCCCTAATTTATAAATACACTTAATAGAAATGGTAATATATTTTCATCAATTCTTTTTCTCACCATGTTTTAATAATAATATTAAGTATTGATGGACTTGATTAAGCAATTCAATGTATTAATATTTGGGAATATTTATCTTGATTTTTATATTACAGAATTATCCTTCTTTCCTTCCTTCCTTCCCTCCCTCCCTCCTTCCTTTTTTCAATATAGATATAGATGACATAGATACAAATATATAGATGATGTGGAAATTTCTAAAACTAGTACTATGCTTCCTATTTTTTTAAATCAGAATAGAATCATGCTATGGCTTGAAAATTTCAGTTCCTTACATGAATTCAGAGATCATATCGTGAAAGTGATGCCTGGTGAATCCGGCCTCTTCAAAAACAACCATGAACTGAGAAGCTATGGCATCAATAGTGAGTTCTCCTGGCTGATAATATTTATGAAGAATAATGCTTGGATCATTGCTACTGCATTTTGCAAAACAAATGTTGCAGACATTCTTAGGAAGCAAATGTAATATGAGTACCCAAAATATTACAATCACAATTGATTTGTTTCCTTTCCGAAAACAATTTCCCATCTCTTCCACAGGTGACAGAGTAGCTTGAAATTTGCGAAGTATCAGCTGCAAACCAAGGCAGTAGAGAATACACATTTGTCCACCGAATTGATGGAGCACAACATCCTTGTATCGATCACAGGGGATATTGAAGTAAACATACTTTAATTTTCATAGAATCTTATATAGCTGGGGAAGGGACTTGACAAATCTCTGTTAAGATAATAATTAAGTCCAATAATGCTGTACTGTATTTATTGTATTTACTATAAAGCTGCTATCTTTGTCTTATTCCCTTTCAGCAAAAAGAGGGTTGTGCATGAAGTCAAATTCCATTAAACCAGGGGTGAAATCCAGCAGGTTCTGACAGGTTCTGGAGAACCGGTACCGGAAATTTTGAGTAATTCAGAGAACCAGCAAATGCCACCCTTGACTGGGCCCAGAGTGGGGTGGGAATAGAGATTTTGCAGTATCCTTCCCCTGCCACGCCCACCAAGCCACACCATGCCCACCAAGCCATGCCATAGAACTGGTAGTAAAAACATTTGGATTTTACCACTGCCCAGGAGTACTCTGCAGTCCTCCCAAACCATTTGCAGGCCCCGTTTTTGCAAAAAGCGGGCCTATTTTTGGCAAAAACGGGATGCGTGGGATGGGAGGCCAAAAATGGCTGTATTCAGTATATAAGTGTATAATATGTACCAACATTTCCACTGGTGGTGAAATTCAAATTTTTTTACTGCCAGTTCTGTGGGCATGGCTTGGTGGGCATGGTGTGGCTTGGTGGGCATCGCAGGGGAAGGATACTGCAAAATCTCCATTCCCACCCCACTCCAGGGGAAGGATACTGCAAAATCCCCATTCCCTCC